>ONZH01004666.1:0-61612 GCA_900303285.1 Rhinella marina | reverse complement strand
TTCATACACACGCTGATCTGTTAGTACACGGCTGTGTACCTAGAAATATAGAAAAAAAAAAGCCTTTTCATGGCACCTGTACTTTGCGTTCTCTTTGCAAAATAATTGTATATACGTATAGTGTTCATACACACCGTCTGATCTGTTAGTACACGGCTGTGTACCTAGAAATATAAAAAAAAAAAAGCCTTTTCATTGGCACCTGTACTTTGCGTTCTCTTGCAAAATAATTGTATATACGTAGTGTTCATACACACTGTCTGAACTGTTAGTAAACGGCTGTGAAGGCAAAATATTGTAACAAAAAAAAAATGCAGAGGGGGGCTAGCGGAATCGGACGTGGACGAGGAAATGCTGTTGGTGGCGTTGTTGAAGCCAGTGGGGATACAATGCGTGCTGGTGAGGGTCAGCCAGGATCCCACTCATCCAGAATCCCTGCCTTTATGGGACAGTTAAGCAGGGGGCGGGTTACACCGCTGTTGAGGCCTGAGTAGGTTGAACAGGTGGTGCAATGGATAGCCGATAGCGCTTCCACACAGTTGTCCACCAGCCAGTCATCCACACAGTCTCACTCTGACCCTCCTTCCTCCACACCTGGCCAACAGAGTCATCCCACCATTGACCCCTCCCAGGAGCTCTTTTCGGGTCCTTTTTCAGATGTGCCGGAAGAATCCCAGGAGCTAGCAGAGGAATTTGTTTGTAGTGATGCCCAAACACTTGAGTATTCGCCATCTCCTGCTGATGTGGACCCTGAACCAGCATCTGTTATCATGAGCGATGATGATGATGAGACGCAGTTGCCATCAAGGGAGGCTGTTGGAATGTCCAGTGGGCAGGAGGAGGAGCAGAGTGAGGAAGTGGAAGAGGAGGTGGTGGATGACGAAATGACCGACCCCACTTGGCCAGGGGTGATGTCCAGCGGGGAAAGCAGTGGAGAGGTGGTGGTCTGCGCAGCACCGAAAAAGGCAGCAAGAGGCAGAGGGATGTCCACAGGCAGAGGACAGTCCAGACAGAGAAGTGAGGCCACAGCCAGCAGGGCCGAAGCTGTTCCCGGCAGCGGGCAGTCGCGCGAAGCTCCCCCATCGAGGCCTCGTACTTCTGTGGTGTGGAGATTTTTTAATGTTTGTGCGGATGACAAACTGAGCGCGGTTTGCACACTCTGCCACTCAAAACTGAGTAGGGGCTCTGAGAAGAGCAATCTGACCACCTCAGGCATGCGGCGTCACTTGGAAGTCAAGCACTGGGCTGAGTGGGAGAGAGCAAACGCAATACAACCTGCGCCCGGTCTTGCTGCCACTGCGGTCCAGACCTCCAGCCAGGACACCTCCACATCTGCCTCTGCCTTGGCTACTTTGGGGCCTTCTCCTTCAGCCTCCCCTTCCCCCGCCTCTTCGCCTGCACCTTCACACTCCTCGTCCCAACAACTGTCCATCTCGCAGGCGTTCGACCGCAGGCGGAAGTACGCCTTAAGTCACGCCCAAGCCTTAAACTGCCACATCTCCAAACTGCTGGCCCTGGAGATGTTGCCGTTTAGGCTTGTGGAGACGCAGGCCTTCCGCGACCTGATGGCGGCTGCCGCACCTCGCTATTCCGTCCCAGCCGCCACTACTTTTCCCGGAGTGCCGTCCCCGCCCTGCACCAGCACGTGTCGCGTAACATCAGGCGGGCCCTGAGGTACGCAGTCAGCGCAAAGGTCCACTTGACCACCGACTCGTGGACAAGCGCTTGCGGCCAGGGACGATACATCTCTTTGACGGCACACTGAGTGAATGTAGTGGAAGTGGGGATGGGGTCGCAAACAGAGACGGCCTACCTACCACCCCCGCCCAAGATTGCCAGCATGGGTTCTGATAAACCCCCCTCCTCCTCCTCCTCCTCCTCCGCCTTAACATCGCCCTCAGCCGCTAGCTGGAAGCGTTGCAGCACTGACGCGGGGAGACGTCAGCAGGCGGTGCTTAAGCTCATCAGCTTGGGCGACAGGAAGCACAGCGCCCCAGAGGTGAGGGACGCCATATTGCAGCAGACGGAGATGTGGCTGTCGCCGCTGCAGCTAGGACCAGGCATGGTCGTGTGCGATAACGGCCGTAACCTGGTGGCGGCTCTGGAGCTTGCCGAACTCAATCACGTACCATGCCTGGCCCACGTTTTTAATCTGGTAGTCCAAAAATTTCTAAAGACTTACCCCAACCTGGCAGAGCTATTGGTGAAAGTGCGGCACTTGTGCGCTCACTTTCGGAAGTCAACTGTAGCTGCTGCTAGCTTAAAAAAGCTCCAGCAACGCCTCCATTTGCCTGAACATCGGCTGTTGTGCGACCTGCCGACTCGCTGGAATTCCACCTATTCCATGTTGGCCAGGGTGTGTGAGCAGCAGAGAGCATTGATGGAGTACCAGATTATGAATCCACGCGTGCCTCCAACTCAGCTCCCTCAGTTTGCCAACCACGAGTGGCCATGGATGGCAGACATATGCGATGTACTGCGTATCTTTGAGGAGTCCACCAAGAAGGTCAGCAGCGAGGACGCTATAGTGAGCGTAACCATCCCGCTCCTATGCGTCCTTAAAGAATCACTCATCGCAATAAGGGAGAACGCATTGCACGCAGAGGAGACGGGGGTAGGAGGAGACGCAACGGAGCTACACAGTCAGACCACACTTTTGTCTGCTTCACGGTGGCAGTTGCAGGAGGAGGAGGAGGATGAGGAGGAGGAGGACGACGTGGAGGTGGCTGTGGAAGAGGAGGAGGATGCTGGCGGCGAGGGTAGCAGTCAGGCTTTGTGCGTCCCATTGGTTCAGCGCGGATGGGGCGGAGAGGAGGCGGAAGAGGAAGAGGAGGAAATGGCAAGTGATCCTTCTGGTGGGGGCAGTGAGGTCATGCCTATTCAGAGTCTGGCACACATGGCTGACTTCATGCTGGGCTGCTTTTCCCGGGACACACGTGTTGTCCGGATAGTGGAGAACAAACTGTACTGGGTCTTCGCAATCCTGGACCCCCGGTATAAAGATAACGTCTCCTCTTTTATTCCGGTAGAGGAGAGGACGAATCGATTGCTGGAATACCAGAGGGAACTCGTGCAGAACATGATGGAGATTTTCCCACCCACCATCTCTGGCGGCAGAGAGGAGAGGGTCTCCCAGAGTCCCTCAACATCGATCAGGCCCACAGCCACCAGGGGAACACTCTCCAAGGTGTGGGACACGTTCATGGCACCCCCTCGTGCAACTTCTATCACTGCGGGGCCCGCTATCAGCAGGAGGGACAAGTATCGGCGGATGTTGCGGGAGTACCTGGCAGACCGTAACCCTGTCCTCCCCGATCCCTCGGCGTCCTACACTTACTGGGTCTCCACGTTGGACACGTGGCTGGAACTGTCCCTGTACGCCTTGGAGGTGCTTGCCTGCCCTGCCGCCAGCGTGCTATCAGAAAGGGTGTTCAGCGCAGCCGGGGGCATTATAACCGATAAGCGCAGCCGCCTGTCAACCGACAGTGCCGACAGGCTGACGCTAATCAAAATGAACAGCAAGTGGATTGACCCGGACTTTGCTTCTCCAACAGTGGAAAGCAGCCAAAAGTGAAGTGCCATCTGTATGAAGTGCCATTTCCTCCTCCACCTCCTCCTCCTCCTCCTTAACCGCTATAGAATTGCTCCGTAAATAAAAAAATTTATATATTTATGGCTCACCTCTTGGGCCTCCACAAAATTTTTAAGAGGTCTCACCTCTTGGGCCGCCACATAATTTTTAAGAGGTCTCACCTCTTGGGCCTCCACATAATTTTTAAGAGGTCTCACCTCTTAGGCCTCCATATAATTTTTAAGAGGTCTCACCTCTTGGGCCTCCACATAATTTTATTGAGGTCTCACCTCTTGGGCCTCCACATAATTTTTAAGAGGTCTCACCTATTGGGCCTCCACAAAATTTTTAAGAGGTCTCACCTCTTGGGCCTCCACATAATTTTTAAGAGGTCTCACCTCTTGGGCCTCCACATAATTTTTAAGAGGTCTCACCTCTTGGGCCGCCACAAAATTTTTAAGAGGTCTCACCTCTTGGGCCGCCACATAATTTTTAAGAGGTCTCACCTCTTGGGGCCTCCACAAAATTTTTAAGAGGTCTCACCTCTTGGGCCGCCACATAATTTTTAAGAGGTCTCACCTCTTGGGCCTCCACATAATTTTTAAGAGGTCTCACCTCTTGGGCCTCCACATAATTTTTAAGAGGTCTCACCTCTTGGGCCTCCACATAATTTTTAAGAGGTCTCACCTCTTGGGCCTCCACATAATTTTTAAGAGGTCTCACCTCTTGGGCCTCCACATAATTTTTAAGAGGTCTCACCTTGGCCTCCACAATTTTAGAGGTCTCACCTCTTGGGCCTCCACATAATTTTTAAGAGGTCTTACCTCTTTAGCCTCCACACAATTTTTAAGACGTCTCACCTCTTGGGCCTACAAACAATTTTTATTATGGCTCACCTCTTGGGCCTTAATACAATTTTTAAGAGGTCTCACCTCTTGGGCCTCCATATAATTTTTTCGAGGGCTCACCTCAAGCTAACTTTGCGCACTCATTAAAATATTTTCACAACAAGGACCTAAGAGCCCTCGATGGGAGAGCTTTGTGTGGGGGCCTGTTATAGGGAAGAGATGCGGCCCTGCGGGCTCTAGCCTGCCTTCTCCATGAGCCTCTGGCCAGCCCACGGCCTCTTCCTGCCTTTTGCGGTCCTACGCATCCCTCAACATCCCCACTGCTTTACCTGCTAGACATGACACTGGGCCAGGTCGGGTCACTGACTTCGTCATACTCAACCACCTCCTCTTACACTGCCTCACTTTGCTCCAACAGCCTCCCTTGCTGGCAACTGTGTCTCATCATCGTCCCTAATCATTTTACACTTTAGTGCCCGTTCCACACCACCATCAGCTAGAGATGGAGCTTGCTCCAGTGTTTGGGCATCAGAACAAACAAAATCCTCAGATAGCTCCTGCGATTCTTGCATGGGTGGGAACACTGGGTTGATAACATTGGGCAGGGTGGGAGGAAGGAGGGTCAGAGTGAGGTCCCTGCAGTTTCTGCAGGCGATCGACGAGACTGGACTTTGTGGACTTGACTGGGTGGTGGACAGATTTAAAAGGAGAATCTAGAAGGAGAAGGAGGGGTTTGCCGAGCTGTCTGTAAGGGTTGCGTAAATCCAGACAGAACCAAGGCCCAAAACTTGGGTGGGGGTAGCAGGTTTGCCCGTCCCCGCCTCCACAACATTCACCCAGTGTGCCGTCAGGGAGATGTAGCATCCCCGGCCTCAAACCAAAGTGTTGGTGGTCAAATGGCCTTTTGCAGTAACCGTGTTACTCGGGCGTGGATGATGTTTTGGGACATGTGCCTGGGCAAGGCAGGGATGGCACAGAGGGAAAAATAGTGATGGCTTGATTGCTTTCCCCCTTGCCTATGCCATCTGTGGTTGTCATAGGCAACGTGATTTTAAGGGGTGCAGAATTTTATCTTCTTTTTTGTCTAGTTTGGTTTGGGGTCCATGGCAATGTAGAGGAAAGAAGGTTTCGTTGTATGGTCTCACTTTACAGAGAGGTTACATTGTCTTTGGAGTGTATTGTTGAGAGGCTGTGATAGTGGCGTAATAGTGCGACTTGGGCGCGTTATATGCACCCAGACATGCTTCCCCTGCTGTCCCAGTTGCATTCCAGCAGTGTTGGCATCCTTTTCTGAGGTTTCAGGGTGGACTTGGTGACCTCCAAGTGGTCGAATTGAGATTTCCAAGTGGCGAGCATTTTTTTCCCATAGACTTTAATGGGATTCGATATTCGGTCGAATAGTCGAATATCGCGGTCTATTCGAATCGAATTTCGAACTTTCGAATATTTCACTACTCGCTCATCTCTAATAATTAACATAATATTCTGAGTATGCTGTTAATGGATCATTATACCATGTTTTAATATAATGAAGATATTTAAATATGTATATATACATACATACTAAAAAGAAAAACCTTTTGGGTTTTTAGAATCCCAGTTTTTATTACAATGTAGTTCCATTTAGAAAGCCTTCCTTTGGGGTATTGGCCTTTCACATCGAGCTGTTCTTATTTACCCTATATATGGTATCTTAAGAAATATCCTAAAATAGCTCACTATATTACTAAACACACCATTGAGACCTTTCAAACTATACATTCAAAGACTTATTCAAGCTAGGGATGAGCGAACTTTTGAAAAGTTCAGTTCGCTTCGCTTCGGCGAACTTTCTTGAATTTCGAATTCGTACGAACCGAACCTAAAACGAACCTTGCTATAACGGCTGAATAATTGCTTCTACAATAATGGGAGTCAGATAGGGTACAGTTTCGTTTACTTGCAGTTGCTATTACAATGAAAAAAGTGGAAAAAATCCAAGTGACTTCAACAATGGCGACGCAAAATATACGCATATTTGAGAATTTACACTAATGCGTACGCTAATGCGAACATTCTCGCACAAATAACGAACATACAGTGTAATGTTGTCAAAGGTGCGCTACTTAACTGAATATGTGAGCATTAGCGTACTCATACACTGCGTCTGCGAACATTCCTACTCAAGTAACGAACATACAGTGTAGCGTTGTCAATTGTACGCTACTTAACTGAATATGTACGCATTAGCGTATGCATACACTGCGTCTGCGAACATTCCTACTCAAGTAACGAACATACAGTGTAGCGTTGTCAATTGTACACTACTTAACTGAATTTGTACGCATTAGCGTACATTCTCAATAAATATGCGTATATTTTGCGTCGCCGTTATTTTAACCAGATTCGTTACGAACTTTCTCAAAATTCGGTTCGGTGACGAACCGAACTTTTGGGAAAGTTCGTAACGAATCTGGTTCGTTACGGTTTGGTTCGCTCATCCCTAATTCAAGCCCATCACCACAAAACACCAATGAAAATCTCGTACTGCTGGGGCTGTCTGGTTGTAGAACAGACTGGCAAATGTTAAGGTCTCAACCCTGGCAGCTGTGATGAACTCAGGGAACTCTTGACTGTTTGTAGCATCTTTAGGTCTTTCTTCACTCAACTTTTAGCAAATGGTAGATTTTAGTAAAGCCCAACATTTAGTGACCCGATCTGGCTAAGCAAAAAGCAGCCCAATTTTTGTCAATGAATCACCAAAGTGCACAAGATATGCAATTTGGAGGCATTATCTAGTTTGGAAATTACAGTATATACTGGCGTATAAGACTACTTTTTAACCCCTTAAAATAATGGCTACAGTGGGGAGTCGTCTTATACGCCGGATATACGGGGGCCGCACTGTGTGAGGTGTTTTTTTTTTCCCCGTCAGCGCGTAGAGAGCCCTGCTCTTAGCATACTGAAGTAGCATACTATTCTCTATATTCTCAGGAGGATTTTGAAGGCTTTTAAAGGGAAACTGTCATGCCAGCAAGACCTGTTACAATATCGCAGCTTACAGTTATGATCACCAGGCACTTGCTCTCTTGTTTGTTTTGCAAAGTTTTAGCTTTACCGTACATGTTTGAAACAACCTTATGTTTATAAGTGACAGTTTTGCTGCTATATACAGTACCTGCATGTCATATGCATTTGAATTAAAATTAACATGTTGAAATCAAAGCAGACTTTTTTTCATTTGGGAGAGGGGTAGTCTTATACAGTGAGTATATACCAAATTCTATATTTTTAGGGCAGAAGTTGGGGGTCGTCTTATACGCCCAGTCGTCTTATACGCCGGCATATACGGTAGTCTAGTTTCAGAAATGCCTTAAACATCAAGGATTAACTACTCTTATAAAATTCCTTGTGAACTTCAGCAGTCAATGTATACCACCACCATTGTATTTTGTGATGAAATGTAAAAGTGAATAAAATAACAATATAAAAAACATAAAAGGTATGACAGTGGCATATTACTTCTTTAGATAATATGGTACCAAACTCTTTATATGCATAGCAGCAAAGAAAAAAATATATATACAAAATACTATTCTTGATGCAGGTACTTTAAGAAGCAACTGAAAATATAATAGCCTGTTTTCCATTGTACATTTCCCTCACAATTCAATCAAATGTCACTTAGCAGCAATTCCTAAAGTACACTTAATATTTTCATTAAAATCAATAAAACCAAGATATAACAAGGGTACAGGTGGATGCAAGCAATTAAACTCCTCCTGCCTATATTGTCAGGCAGCACTTTAAGTAAAGAAACCCATTCAACACCTGTCCCTTCTCTTTTTGAATGGCAGCTAACAGAAATCCACTTAGCCAGCCTTTGTCTGCTTATTTCCATGACAGATAATGTGAAGAAGTAGGCAGTTACAAGGCCAGTAATTCAAAATTAATTTTCCCTTCACCAGTGATGTGCACAACTGACTGTGATAATGGCTCCTGAACAGAAATCGAGGGGTAAACAAGACAATTTGAGATGATGGGCTTGAAATAAATGCCCTTCAAATGTATGTTCTTTTTGCAGCTTCAAATAAATAGCATTGTGCCTATTCCCACTGAGTCTGAAGAGTTAATCATTAAAGCATTAATGAGAGCTATTTTCTTGTATATTTGAGTTACAAAACAGGCATGTGAAGACAAAATGTGTAATTATGTAAAATTACAAAGAAAAGGTGTAAGAGGTATGCGCGGAATACAATGTTGACTAAGGCAATAACATACTTGCTGTATCTGTGGGATAGACTAGACTGTTTATGTGCTTTGCCCTGAGAAATCAACATAGAAAAAATATGCATGGTTTAGGCTTAATTTACACACCTAGGGGAGATTTATCAAACTGATGTAAAGTAGAACTGGCTTGATTGCCCATAGCAACCAATTAGATTCGACATTTAATTTTTCAAAGGAGCTGTGGAAAATGAAAGGTGGAATCTTATACAGGTTTCTTATGAGCTACCCAAAATTTTGTCCCACAGACAAACCCAAAGCTTTTCAGATTTGTTTAGGATGAATCCAGTAAAACTGCACGCAGCACCATTTATGTTGATGGGAAAAAGCACTATGGAGGAAGAAGAAGGATACTCACATAACCATTACAGGAACTGGGTGGAGGGGGGCTTGCCCTGATTGACTCATAGGCTGCACAATGAGCTGAATGTCATTCTGTGTTGGCCTGTGAATGAGGGGTAGATGGGACTATGCACTGTTTTAAACAAAATGATGTTAGGGACAGTGTACAGCCACAATCAAGCTTCTATTCTAGTATGAGGGACATTGAAGGGAAAGGCTACAAAGAAGAATTGTGTAGAATAAGGAAAGACAGGGAAAGCTGTTAGTAAGGGAGTGAAAAGTGTGAAGCTGAGGCTGGTTGTGACTTGCAGTGCCTTCTAGCTGTAATTGCTGCCTTATATCACAGATGCAGCTGCTGTATAATCTCAAAAGCAACTACTTGCAAGAACATCTATTTTTATTCCCCCCCCCCCCCCATTTTTACAGAAATACAGTATTTTTTGTGGGGGAACTAAGCTAAGAACTGTGCATCACAACTGTATAGCATTTGAAATCTCAGAGAAAACACCTGAAATACTAGTCCAAAGTCTCCAGACAGTTCAAATTTATTTTTGGGGGGGCTTGAGTATAGCAATATATAGCACAGTATATAACAATATACTGTACCTGTGTCTTACAATACAGAGTATAACGTATACATATTGGAGTGATAACATGAAATACTAGGCCGAAGTCTGTGTCGGTGCATCTCCATACAGTTCAAAATTTATTTTTTATTTTTTTAAATGTTTTATTTTTTTGGGGGGGTGAAAAATAGCATTTACCTGTGTCTTACAATAGAAAGAGAGGGTAGTGGTTTACATCTCTGAATGATAACATGAAACACTAGCCCGAAATCCATGTTGGTGTCCAGACAGTTCAAGTGTTAGTATGTGAGGGGGCAATAATCTCAAAAGAGGTCGACAACTTGTGTTTTACACTACAGAAGCTTTCTTTTTAATCTACGTATTTGAACACATAAAAGACATTAGGCCTAAATCTATTTGTGATGCCTATACTGCATTTTTTCCAAAGTCAATTGTCAGTGGGTTTATGGAAAGGGAAGGACATTTTATTGCTCCTCCCTGTCTTCTGTTATAGAAAACAGATTTCCAATCAGTTCCATACTTTGTGTGACTGTATACAATTAGGCCCAAAAATGTCAGGAATACAGAAGGGTTCCAATCAAAAGACCCAAAGCCAGAATGAGGATAGTAGCAGCACCAGCTTTCTGGACATAAGTAGTAGGCCGCAGTTGTCCCTGTCTTCGAAAAGGCACAACATAATCATTGATTACAAAGAGGATGAGATGTGGACTGGATGGCTTACTCACTGCAGTAACAATGACAGTCGAGGAAAATGCAGAGCAGGGGAGAGGGCCAAAGAACCCACCATGATATCTTACAGTCTGATAAAAGTGGTAGGGAGGCTGAGGACTCCGATGGCAATTTTGTGTGGTGGACAGGACCTGGGAGCCGGATCGGGGTGTTTAGGAGGAGGCAACATCAGAGGAGGAGGGTGGTGGCAGCACCGGCAGCAATAAAGAGCAGAGGCGAGGTCCCTCACAAATAACATTCAGGGCCATGTCTGCTTCGGGATCTGGTGATGCTGCTGACGCTGTCGGCGAATTAGGCCTAAAATGTGCCAGATCTAAGCCAAGCTCAACTGCCTTAAGCTCTGCATGTGTATCTCTCAACTGGCATGCTGCCAGGAGACAGGAGTATCGGCTTATGCAAGTTCTGCAAGATTAAAATAAGCCATCGGCAGCCAAACGCAAACATAGGCACCACAGCTCTATTGAAGCACATGAAGTGGCATTACACCATCCAAAAAGGTGGCAGCAAGCTACTGTAACAAGAGTTCCATCCTTCTTCTGGTCTCCCTTGTCCCAGACTGCATCCATGGGCAGTACTGTTTTTTTTAACAACACCATCCTTCCTTTCTGCCTCTCCCACTACCTCTCCTCCTCCTCCATTCCATTGTCAGCCATCGATAACAGAATGCATTGCCAGAAAACTCTACACACCCAGCAATCCACTGGTGTGCAAGCATAATTCCCAACTGGCCAAGTTGCTGGTGGTGCAGTCGCCGCCATACCATATAGTAGAGTCTGATGCTTTTAGGGAGCTGATGGAAGATACCTAGCTGGTATTATTTCTCCCAGAAAGTCATCCCTGTACTCTCATGTGGTGGAGAATATCGGCTGCTCCCTGTGATTCTTGCTGTGAGGCAAGGTTCAAGGCACAGTGGACACCTGGAGCAGCTGTTATGGGCAGGTGCAATACATGTCTTTCACAGGCCATTGGGTTGATGTCTTTTGCGGCTTGACAGCACTGTTTCAACAAGTAAAGGACCTTTTGACCCCCACACACACACATTTGTGTCGGCCTGGCTCCTCCACCAGGCACTTATTCGTTGCTTTAACTCCCCCTCCTTCCTATCACATGTGTCAAGTGTTGCCATGCCATGTTGGAACAGACCGGCCTGGGCGACAATAGCCACACAGACAGGTAGTTGCTGATGTACATCAAGCAGCAAACATCCTGCTGTCTGTCACCCTGCTGTCTCCAACGGGGCAAGTTGGTCATTGACAATGTCTCCAACATTGTGGCCACCCTGAAACGGGGAAAAAACATATTCTCCTAGCATGGCGCACATCATTAACCTAGTCGTGCAACCCTTGGTGCACATGATGACTGCAATGTCCAGGATGCTGTCCTTGCATTTCAGCCATTGTTATATGGCGAGAAACAGTCTCTTGCGACAGCACAGTCTGCCTCTACAGTTATTACTCTGCGACATTCCAACTCGCTGGAATTCAACTTTTCATGGTGTCTGTAGGAGCAGTGGAAAGCTGTGAACAATTTTGTCATACACCAGGCCTCCTCAGCAGGGAGCATGTGTTGCTTTGATGTCAGGCTGTGGCAGCTCATTTGAGATGCCTGTCGGTTGCAAAAGCCCTTTGAAGAGGGCACAAAGTTTGTCAGCAGGGACAACTGTGGCATGAATGCTCTCAAGGCGTTATCAAGCAGTCTGATGATTACTGGATCACCATGCTATGAAAGCAAAATCGGGGAATGCTTTCCACTTGTAAAAAGGGAGGAAAAATGACGTAATAACCAGGAAAGACTGTGTACGCAGCTTGCAGCAGCTTTCAGGAAGCAGATGTCTTCTGCCAGAATGTCTGAAAGGGAGACCCCTCTTTGCTCCCCGCAGTTACCCACCTCCCGCTGCCAAAATCAGCAGAAGCCGTAGCAGCAGTAGCAGCAGCCATTTCAGTCTACTCAACATGATCAAGCTTTTTTTTTGTGTGACATGCCAGGCTCAGGCCAATCGGCAAGTTGAGAGCTCTAGGTTCCCTGACCCCATGGAATTTCTGGGGAGGCAGAGTGGAACAATGGCCCAAACTGGTAAAGCATGTTCTCTTTCTTCCCCAGCCTCCAGCCTCCAGTTTTCAGCACCACAGGGGGCATGAACCAGGTTTTCCTTCACCAGTCTCAAAAACATCACTTTTGTCAAAATTAACCAAGCCTGGATTCAGGTGGATTTTCACACTCCTCCGACTGAGGCCAATTAATAGATTTGGCCTTGCTGATTGTGCCCCATCTTGCCACTGTTGCTGTCTGCCTGCCGGCCATCCTGCCCACTATCGTGTTGCCTGCCTATCATCATGTTCTGTACAGCTGCTGCCTCCATCATGCTACTGCCTGCCTACAATCAGGTTCAATAAGGTTGCTGCGGCTGTCTCTATCATGCCACTGCCGCCACCATGCCACTGCTGCTGTCTGCCTATCATGACCTTCTGTATAGTTGCTGCCTCCTTCCTAACACTGCTGCCATCATGCCACTGCTGCTGCCTGCCTATCATCATGTTCCACAAAGCTGCTGCTGCGGCAGCCTCCATCATAGCACTGCTGCTGTTTTCCAACCAACTTGTTCCATACGGCTCCTGCTGCCTCCACCAAGCCACTGATGCTGCCACCATGTGTGTTTAACACTATCTTCATCCTAAAGGGACAATTTTTGGAAGCTTTGAAATATGAAAAAGCACACATTTCACTGTGTGGTTTGTTTTTAACCCCTTAAGGCCGAAGCTACTTTTACACTTAATGTCGAAGCCACATTTTTAAAATCTGCCATGTGTCACTTTATCAATTCATAACTTTGGGATTCTTTCACCGATTTGACTGATTCCAAGATTGTTTTTTCGTGACACATTGTACTTTATGACAGTGGTAAATTTGAGTCAATATAAATCACCTTTATTTATAAAAAAAATCCTAAATTTACAGAAAATTTGGAAAAATTTGTAATTTTCAAACTTTGAATTTCTCTGCTATTAAGGCAGATAGTGATCCCTCACAAAATAGTTATTACTTTACATGTCCCATATGTCTACTTTATGTTGCCATCATTTTGTAGATGTAATTTTATTTTTTGGGAATGTTAGAAGGCTTAGAATTTTAGAAGCAATTCTTAAAATTTTTTAGAAATTTTCCAAAACCATTTGTTTAAGCACCAGTTCAGTTCTGAAGTCACTTTGTGGGGCTTACATAATAGAAACCACCATAAATGACCCCATTTTAGAAACTACACCCCTCAAGGTTTTCAAAACTAATTTTACAAATTGTGTTAACCCTTTATGTATTCCACAAGAATTAAAGGAAAATGGAGATGACATTTCAAAATTTCACTTTTTTTGCAGATTTTCCATTTTAATCCATTTTTTCCTGTAACACATCAAGGGTTAATAGCAAAAAAACCCTCAAAAACTATTAGCCTGATTCTGCGATTTACAGAAACACCCCGCATGTGATTGTAAACTACTGTATGGGCGCATGGCCAAGCACAGAAGGAAAGGTGCGCCAGATGGTTTTTGGAGGGTGAATTTTGCTGGACTGGTTTTGAGACACCATGTCCCATTTGAAGCCCCTCCGATGCACCCCTACAGTAGAAACAACCAAAAAGTACCCATATTTTGGAAACTAAGGGATAAGGTGACAGTGTTATTGATACTATTTTGGGGTACATATGATTTTTGATCACTTTATATTACACTTTTTGTTAGGCAAGGTAAACAAAAATGGCTGTTCTGGCTCAGTTTTTTATTTTTTTACTGTGTTCACCTGAGGGGTTAACTAATGTGATATTTTTGTAGAGCAGGTTGTTACGAACGTGGCAATACCTAACATGTATAGTTTTTTTTATTTATTTAAGTTTTACACAATAATATCATTTTTTAAACAAAAAAAATCATGTTTTAGTGTCTCCATTGTGAGAGCTGTAGTTTTTTTTATTTTTTGGGCAATTGTCTCAGGTAGGGGCTCATTTTTTGCGGGAAGAGGTGACGGTTAGATTGGTACTATTTTGAGGGGTATATGCCTTTTTGATCGCTTGGTATTACACTTTTTGTGATGTAAAGTGACAAAAAATGGCTTTTTTGACCCTGTTTTTATTTTTTTACAGTGTTCACCTGAGGGGTCGGGAAATGTGATATTTTTGTAGAGCAGGTTGTTACGAACGTGGCGATACATAACATGCTTGGGGTATTTTTAAAACTTTTTTTACACTTTTTTTTTAAAATTTTTTTACACTTTTTTTTACACTTTCTTAGACTCAGACCCACTTGGTTCTTGAAGATCCAGTGGGTCTGATTGTTCTATTACACCATGGCAAGCCAGACGCTTCTGAAAGCGTCCGATTGCCATGGTAACCATCGGGACGCTGCCACAGCAGAGCAGCGTCCCGATGGGAGGGAGAGGGAGCTTCCTCCCTCTCTTCTGGCCACACCATCAGTGCTGCCAGCGCACCGCAGCGCCCGATGGGAGAGGGAGGGAGCTCCCTCCCTGTTAACCCCTTCCATACAGCGGTCCCTACGGACCGCGACATGGAAGGGGTTAAACTGCTGACATCGGTGTCAGCAGTTTCAAGCAGAGTATCAGTTGTATGCTGATACTCTGCTTGAAAACCGCTCGCCATCCTGAAAAATCATTGCGGCGCACATCACATCGCCCATCGCCGCACATCGCCCGCCCACACATTACACCCCCCCCCAATTGGCCATCAGAGAAAACAGTGGGGTGGGGGGGTATATATATATATATTTATAATATATTGTTAAATTTATTTATTTTTTTATTTTACATTTTATTTCAGTTATGATCGCTGTGATTGGCTAGTCTGAACAGACTAGCCAATCACAGCGATCACTAGCCCGGGACCGCCCCCACTGGTCCCGGGCTGGTTAGCTGAGACCCCTGGCTGTAAGTAACAGCCGGGGTCTCAGCACTGTCATCATGACATCAGACATGGTGACAGTTTAATGCCATGACGGCTTATCCCATCATGGGGCGGCAAGCGGCTCCTGCCCATGACGGGATAAGCCGTCATTGGGCGTTAAGGGGTTAAACACAATATTTGTTAATGCCATAAAACATGCATTAACCCATAGGTATGTAAGTCAGTGTCACTCAGACATAATTTCCTATTGCTGGCAGTGGAGGCCATTTTGGCACCATAAGAGGTACAATATAATGTCGGCTTAGCATGCATGTGGAGCCTGCATCCTCTGTAGTTAATGGAGGCTGCTATGGCACTTAGTGACTATGGCGTTTAGTGTTAGGTTCCCATCTTAAAGAGATCGCCTTGATGTATGGCAGATGGGCACAGATAATTTTTGTACAAAATTATTTGCCAAGAATCTCACATTTACAATGTAGCGTATTATAGTATTATATGTACTCATTTTATTGTCTGTGTTCGCAGAGTGCTGTTGCATTTTTTATGTTTTACTTTTCTATTTGCAGCCACAGTGACGTGCACCTGCATACTTGGATGTGCTGACTGACCCCCAGTTTTTCTTGCAGTTTAGGTGGAGGCGTCGCTGACTCCACCACCATTTTGGTTGTGCACTCCTAACTAACCTGTTTGCTCTACAGACTGATTTTAGTTAGTGCTAGCATAAAGCTGTGTCCTGCTCTCCCTATATGCATTGGAGGCCAATTGGCACCAGGAGAGGTGGAATACAGAGTGGGCTCAGCATTGTGTGGAACCTGCATTCCCTAAGCATAATAGAGGTCAGTGTGGCACCAAGGAGGTATCATATTGTGTGGGCTCGGCATGCATGTGGAGCCTGCATTCCCTGAAAGCAGTGGAGGCCATTTTGGCACCATAAGAGGTACAATATAATGTCGGCTTAGCATGCATGTGGAGCCTGCATCCTCTGTAGTTAATGGAGGCTGCTATGGCACTTAGTGACTATGGCGTTTAGTGTTAGGTTCCCGTCTTAAAGAGATCGCCTTGATGTAGGGCAGACGGGCACAGATAACTTTTATACAAAATTATTTGCCAAGAATCTCACATTTACAATGTAGCGCTAGTATCGTGTGGATAGTGAGTATGGCAGTATTATATGTACTCATTTTATTTAACCGAGAATATGAATTGTCGAGTTTTTTGTGATTTATATGATTACTAACTATCCTTCTTTTGAATTCCAGAACAAACTGTGACTATAATAATTTGGATGGAGCCGCTCTACTGGTTGGGTAATATTTATCCCCCTATCCTTTTAATTGCATGCACATAGTGTTCCCCCTCCCCCCTTCCCCTCCTTCTCCCTCCCCCCTGTTTCTCCCTTTCCCCATCCCTCTTATTCCCTCTTCTCCTTTTTCTCCTTTTTTCTTCATCTCTACTTTCATTTTTTCTTCTTCTGCTACACCCATTTTCCCTTTCCTATCTCCTTGATGGGCGCCATCTTAACTATTCCCAGCGCCAAAAACTTTGGGCTGGTGCCCCTGACACTAGCGCTGCCATACATTGGCTATAAGCCAACTTTCTCCCTCCAGCGGCTCATCCAGGTAAGCAGTCTATACGCACATCTAAGTCACACCACTTATTAATTTCTCTGCCTTATGTTGATCCCTTAGCTGGCAATATGTATTGTATAAAATGATGTGGAGTATTTTGGTATCAATATATAATTATTTTTCTGACAACTGGGCTTTCAGATACTGTACTCTTCCACCCTGGTTTCTCCTAACAGATGCTGTTGCACACCTCCTTCATGATGCTGTGCTTACCATGATTCAGCCTTACAGTGTTATCTACTGATCCTGATTTACCCTCATATCATGATTGATGCCAATCGTTACGCTGTTGTAATACATTTTCAGAGATTAACATATTACTGTTCTATGTATTGCTTTGGCACATACTTACCTGCATATATGGATTGACAATTATGTCTGATCACCCTTTTGATGCTTTTAGTTGTAACAACTATACTACAATGCATCATGTATGATTTATATGTTGAAAATATATTGACATAATCTTCTGATATATGTATTCCAGTATCTCTGATGAAGGCCACCTGGCCGAAAACGTTCAGAGCTTAAAACAAGACTGGACTTCCACTGAAAATAAAATGTATTAATTGCATATGTCAAGTGGAGTACAAGAGTCTCTTTTTTATTGTATATTGGCCTGGGAACCATCTCCAGGAAAACCCACAACTTAAAATCGTGTACTATCCAAGCCTTTTGCAGATGCTCTTCACTTATGTCACCCTCACCAGTCTCATAGCCATGTCGATGACTGCTCGCAACATCTGCTCCCACGAGACTGCCATTGTCACTACTTGCATGCAGACAGAAGGAAGCAGTGGACCTCTCCTCCAAATCTGGGGTAGCCAGTAGCTGCTGACTGTCCTCAATAATCTAATCCTCAATGAAAAGCGGAGCAGAAGGAGCAACAAAGGAAAGAGGCAGGTTCAGGACAGGTGAGAGGGAATAGAGATTGTTCCTGGGCCATGCCAACTAAGTGTGGTGTCAGAGGAACCCCCCAACTCCTGGCATTTAAGGACAGCGGGATTGGTCATCAACACAACTGCTGGATGACAGTGGAAGCTCCGAAGCACCGGCTTGTTGCTGCAGCAGCTACTAGCACCCCCCCCCTCCCTTCTTCTACTGTGAAGGTAGACCAGCAGAAATACTGAATTTTCCCCTCACAGTGTGATGTCATTTGTATATACTACATGTATTCAATGCTATTTAGCCTTACAAAAATATCTCAGCTTTGCAAAATGCTTATGCAGCTGTGTCCAGTACATCCTGATACAGATTCCACTCCCTCCACCTGTCCGGGATGCTGCGGTGGAGTAACCAAGACAAGAACAAAAGAATATGTGTTTAATGCTTATGAACTTGCTGGGTAAACTCTGTGAACGAGGCCCCCACCTTTTCTACTGTGTGTATATGCTTTTGTAATAAACGGAGCAGCCCAGATCACCTCAGCGCCTGAACATGTTGGGAGACTCCAAACTGACATTTGTGTCCGTCTAGAGATCTTACCATGTGCACAACCGTTCTTTTAATTTGGACAACTGATCTGACCTTCTTGTAGACAGATTATGTCTTCCTTAACACTACTACTACTTTTATTGTTATTTTTGCCACTTCCATGCTTTGGAGGACCCTGGCAACTGTCTGTTGGAAATACTGCACAGTCACATGTGGAAATCTCAATAACAGTAGAACAAGACAGGTTTTTCACCCCAATTTGAGAATCAAGGCGTAATACAATTGTTTATCTATTAAACAATGTGGACATCGGAATAGCAGTTGAAGTTGACAGGTTATTCATCCCAATTGGAGAATCAAAGCGTAATAGAATTATCTATTAAACAAGATGGACAGCCTAATAACAGTAGAATTAGACTGGTTATTCACCCCAATTTGAGAATCAAGGCCTAATGGAATTGTTTATCTATTAAACAATGTGGACATCCCAATAACAGTTGAAGTTGACAGGTTATTCACCCCAATTTGAGAATCAAGGTGTAATAGAATTATTTATCTATTAACCAAGGTGGACCCATCAATAACAGTTAAATTAGACTGGTTATTCATCCCAATTTGAGAATCGATGTGTTATACAATTGTTTATCTTTTAAACAAGATGGACACCCCATTAAAAGTAAAATTAGAAATCTTATTCACCCCAATGAGAGCATCAAGGTGTAATAAAATTGTTTATCTATTAAACAAGGTGGACACTAATAGTAGAATTTTAGAATTAATGACTAATGGAATTGTTTATCTGTTAAGCAAGTTGGACACCATTCAATTAGATAGCTCTGTCCATTATACAGGGATTGATGCAAACTGCTCTGTATCCTATGGATCCCATTAGTTTCAGATTACAGTCCCTGCAATCTCCCAATGCTCTCCCTATGATTTCCATACAGTGTATGAAAACTCTCCCTACAATCTCCCTGAACTGTCCCTGTACTCTCCCTATCCAATAATCTACAATTAAAGGCTTTCTTGACCACTGTCTCTAGCGCTTGTCACGTCTCTTCCCATGTTCAGCTCACAGTGAAATGGTGGAGACTACACAGGGTGAGGCTTTTAAAGACCTGTGACATCACAGGTACTGGCTAGCTGCGGATTTGCTGTCTGTATGGCCTTATGGATGATCTCACATTCCCGGGCTTCTTTCACCTTGTAACACGTGTAGCTGCCATTTTAGGAAAAAAAAACTATTCATTACCACGATTCCACAAAGCACAAGAAAATTAGGATTAGTTGCAAATACAATTTTTCCTAAACTATGGATCGAATTCCACTTCAGATGCTTCGCTTTGCTGAACACTAGAAGACATATTAGTGATCTATCTAATATATAAAGCTGAGTGTATGTATGTATGTATGTATGTCCACCAAAGGAATCCACAACTTAGCAGCTACAATCACGAAATTTGGCACACAGGTACATCAGGTGTCCAGGAAGGTTTTAGAACAGGTCTCAGCTCTCCAGGACGTACCGTTCCTGAGATATTAACTAAAAATGTGTGGAGATGTGGGAGAGGGTCGTAGTATGGAAGATCAGGAAAGTAAAGTAACTAGCTGGGTAACAGAAAGCACAGTAGAGTGAGGAGTGCAAGGGAGGCTAGCCCTGATCTGACACACCCAAACAGGTTTGCAAGGTTGGCAGATGAGGGGGATGTTAGTTCAAGGATAGCACTGCTGCAGCAAGACACTTCCTCTGCCAATCAGGAGAATGTCAGCTCCAGCAAGCAGGGCACCAGGAGAGCAGGGCAGGCCAGACAGGTGCTGGTAACAGGAGACTCAATTATTAGGGGTACACTACTGTATGGCATTATGGGTGATCCCTCATTCCCCAGCTTCTTACTTTCACTTTGTAACAAGTGCAACAGCCATATTAGAAAAAAATGTGATTCATTACTACAAAGTGCAAGGAAATTCAGATCCTTGGCAAATTAAATTTTTCCTGAAATTTGGATCTAATTTCACTTCTTTTACTTTGATTCCCTCAACACTAATAATAATATTACAGGTTATATTTATAAGATTACTGGAGAAGGTTTGTAGATCCAGAGAGTTAATCTGACTACCTGATTGGACGGAAGGAATTGTCTCCTTGGACTGTATCCAACTCCTTTCAAGCTATTTAATACCAAGACAACAATAGTAATGTCAAAGTGACAGCAACATATATAACTATGGGTAAACGGAAGCTAGGCGATGGTAACAAACAGCCTGTATAATAATAGGCTGTACTTTGTGATTTTATTTGTTGTGATTTCTTTTAAGCTCAAATATTTTTGGTGGCAGATATCTTCTTCTCTGTCTTCCGACTTGTAAAACGGCGGCTACTATTTTGAGCTATTCATTTGTATTTATATTGTATGTATATGTATTATTTTAATTTATTAGTAAGTATGTGTACAGAATGGGGCTATTCAAACATGAAAATGACAAGTATCCAGCTAAACTGTTATGAATAAGACTATCTCACAATTGTAACTAATAATGACTTGAGTGCTTTTCTTATTTGATTTGAATGATAGACCTTGGACTTAAGATTCAAATGCTTTCATAGAAAAGAACAAAAATGAGTCTTACATTGCACTCAGCAGTCTGTTATAGAATGAGCCTATAAAACACCAGTTTAAAACTATGTATTAAATTACTTTTAGTGTTTAATGGATCAAAACCTTTACTAAGCACAAGCGAGCATTAACATCACAGCAAATAGGCTGAAACAGTTCATGCATTTGATGCTGTCATAGCTTTGAAACTGGAAAAAAAAAAAAACATTGACGTGTGTCTTAACAAGTCTTTGATTTAAGGCCTTCAAAGTGATTTGGCAATTTACTCTTTCATTCCTGCCATTTAAAATCTGCATAATAGTAAATCAGAATTCTTCAAGAAAAGTATGGATATATATTTTATCTTCTGCAAATAGAAATTAGGTTGTAATGCTTAAAATGTGCATTCATCTGCACTTAGCAATGGTATGAACATGCAGTGGCAACAAACAAAAAAAAGGCCATTTCCAAAATCTGTGTTCTCAGAAATGGTGCCATGGAATACAATTCATATTTAAGTACCATATAACACTCTTAATTATAATGCAAGTAAAATATATGTTATTGTGACTCCTCCATTAAATCAAATGCATTAACATAATATCATAAGCTCACACATGACTTTCAATTCTGACTTGTCGGTCCTGAACATTGAACTCTTCAGCGTGAAACACCCACAGCACCCATCACTGTTCTCTGGGGCTTTCTCTATCCCTCCTACCTCCCTCTTCCCGTGATTCTGTGATCAAAGTCCAAGTTCAGGTTGTCAGAAACATCACAATTGAAAGTGTGAGCTTATGCTATTCTGTTACTACATTGGATTTACTGAAGGACTCACAA
This sequence comes from Rhinella marina, assembly GCA_900303285.1. Classification (NCBI taxonomy): domain Eukaryota; kingdom Metazoa; phylum Chordata; class Amphibia; order Anura; family Bufonidae; genus Rhinella; species Rhinella marina. The sequence goes on along the minus strand of ONZH01004666.1, from coordinate 39,870 downwards.
TAAAATATATTTTACTAGCAGAAGGACCCGGCTTCACCCAGGTATATTTCATTTAATGTTTATGTGTGTGTCGTTAAAAGGTATCGAGAGTGACCTCTACAGCACCCCGCCTCCTTAACAGTGACCTCCACAGCCCCCAGCCCTTAACACTGACTCCCCCCACAGTGCCCCATCTCCTTAAAATGGGACCTCCACAGCAGCCCACCCCCTTAACGTTGACCTTCACAGCAGCCTGCACCTTTAACAGTGAGTTACACAGCACTTCACCTCTTGACAGTGTCCTCCACAGGGGCCCACCCTCTTAAGTGACTACAGCACCCACCCTTTAACACTGACCATAGGTTACAGTCCCTTTAACTGACCTCCACCATTCCTGGCACCCTTGACAGAGACCACCACAGTGACTGCCCCTTTAACAGTGACTGCCAGAGTACGCCGTTCCCTTAAAAGTGACCTCACAGTACCCCATTGCCCCTTTAATAGTGGCCTCCACAGTCCGCTCCTTCCTTAACAGTGACCTCCACAGTGCCCACCCATTTAACAGTTACAGATGTGTCCACACTTAACTGACCACTTATCTCAATATGTCCTGAGATGTGTGTCACGAAATGACATTATATCTAAATTGGATAAATTGCAGTACAGCGTTCAGACACCAGGTGGCGCGTGGTGTTACTAGCTATACAACATTCAGACACCAGGTGGCGCATTGTGTTACTAGCTAATACCTGAACTTAATTACAACAGTTAAGTTTGGCTGGGTTGCCTGTGTACCTAATCCTAACATGTCTGCTGAGCCAATGTATCTAATTCTATCATATGTGATACTGTCCTCTGAGCTGTGTATCTAATTCTAACATATATGATACTGTCTGTTGAGCTGTGTATCTAATCCTATCATGTATGATAGTGTCTGCTGAGCCAATGTATCTAATTCTGTCATGTGTGATACTGTACTCTGACCTGTGTATCTCATCCTACCATGTGTGATACTGTCTGCTGAGCTGTGTATCTCATCCTTTTATATGTGATACTGCACTGTGAGCTGTGTATCTAATCCTACCATGTGTGATACTGTCTGCTGAGCTGTGTATCTAATTCTGCCATGTGTGATACTGTCTGCTGAGCTGCTAAACTGTGTATCTAATAGTGTCATGTGTGATAATGTTTGCTGAGCTGCTGCATCTAATACTGTTACATAGTGGAAGGAGCAGCACAGAGGATTTCAGGAGAGGAGTGTGCTGATCTTGTGGAGGTAACAGGGTGAGAGTCACATAGTGGAAAGAGCAGGGTCCTCCCAGCAGCACAGAATATTTCAGGAGAGGAGTGTGCTGATCCTGTGGAGGTCACAGGATGAGAGTTACAAAGTGGAAGGAGCAGAGTCCCAACAGCACAGAAGATTTCAAGAGAGAGGTGTGATGATCTTGTGGAGGTCACAGGATGGGAATTACAGAGAAGAAGGAGCAGTGTCCCCAGCAGTACAGAGTATTTCAGTAGAGGACTGTGCTGATCTTGTGGAGGTCAGAGCGTGAGAGTTACACAGTGGAAAGAGCAGGGTCCTCCAAGCCGCACAGAGGATTTCAGGAGAGGACTGTGCTGATCTTGTGGAGGTCATAGGGTGAGAGTAACACAGTGGAAAGAGCAGTGTCCCCAGCAGCGCAGAGTATTTCAGTAGAGGACTGTGCTGATCTTTTGGAGGTCACAGCGTGAGAGTTACATAGTGGAAAAAGATAGGTCCTCCCAGCGGCACAGAGGATTTCAGAAGAGAACTGTGCTGTTCTTGTGGAGGTCACAGGGTGAGAGTTACATACACAGCTCAGCAGGTAGTATCACACATGATAGGATTAGATACACAGCTCAGAAGACAGTATAACACATGATGTTTGGATTTTGGATTTAGTTTTCCTTTATTTTCTTGTGTTTGACCTTCACACACTTAATATTCTCAATAGATCTCACCAAATGTTGCTGAGTCTGCCGATAAATATCTCACATCTGAGGCCAGCTGCTCTAAACAAAAGAAAAAGCAGCTGAACAATCAGCTGAATGTGGAGCACTCACCGCCCAGTGGTTGTGACATGTATTACAGTTATTTAGAGTTTAGTTACAATCTTGCGATATCATGTTGTTTTGCTGTCAGGATACAATTGACACCACTCTGAGTTTGGAGATAAGTTAAGAGTGGACGCATCTGTACATCCATAGTGCTCTCCACTTTAACTATGACCTCCACAGCAGCCTGCCCCTAGGGTGGCCAGAGGTCCGTTTTTAGGCCGGGCAGTCCGGCTTTCAGACTCCCTGTCCTTTATCTGGCGCAGGGCCTGGATGGACACAGGGATGTCCTTTTAAACAGCTCACTCTCAGATAGCAGCACTGTGCAGTCTGAGCATGAGCAAGGAGAATGTCGACCTCCCTCCCACCCCTGCAGCTGACAGAAGTTGATTTTTACCTTCATATTTGGAATCCCTGTCGGCTGCGGAGTGAGAGGGGGTGTAGCGTACCCAGGCCGGGGGCGTGGCTTACTTGGACCTGGGGGCGGGGATTTTAAGTCCTTCTTTTGAGAGTGGCCTGAATTACAGGTTGATGCCATGGTAATTTATGAGGGAACACAGTGGGTAGCAGTGAAGGAAAACATCTTTTATTACTACTGAACGGTAAATATATAAAATTTAAATTTATATTAGGTAATGATTAATGATGAGTAACTCTAAAACAAGGTATATTTATGGTAACCGGAATACCCCTTTAACAGTGTCATCCACAGCGCCCTGCCCCTTTAAAGCTGACCTACAGCAGTGAAGAAAACTGGCTAGGTTGTTATGGAAACCTGGCTGATAAGGGTCATGTGACCAGGCTTCTATTGGCTAATGCATTTTTTGGGAATATCTCAGGAACGGTACATCCTGGAGAGCTGAGACCTGGTCTAAAACCTTCCCGGACACCTGATGTACCTGTGTGCCAAATTTCGTGATTGTAGCTGCGACGGTGCAGATTCCTTTAGCGGACATACACAAATACATACATACATACATACATACATGCACTCAGTATGTGTGGTATCTTCAATTAAGATAGCTGCAGCGGACCCTTCGTCAAATGCCGCTACTTACAAATAAATGCGCTTTTATGAAGAAGTAAATCATCATGACACAAATTTCTTTGTGAAATTCGGAAAATTGAGCTCCCAGAATATTGATACCAGGTGAGTGCATTAGTTAATTCAATTAAAATGTAACTTTTACTTAATTCTGCTTAGAAACAATGTGTCCACATTAGTGATACTACAGTGACTATAAAATGCAGTATATGCTCAAACAAACAGATAATATATACATTAGCACCAGGGCTTAGAGGAATGGTCTCCATCCAATAACAATAGGCACCATCTTGGATAATATTTTAGAGAAAAATACATACATAAAATATGATGATATATAATATGTAACGATCTTACCCAACCAGGCAGTCACGTTTTTGTAGTAGTCCTCAATGGTACCAGGAGGGAGACTGTAGGGACCAAAGGAGGACGTTCTGTAGGTGTCAATAATGATGATCGTTCATATGTCAAAGCTGACTGATAAGCTGATCTCAGTACTCCATCTGGATATCCTCGTTGTCGAAAACGAACTCTTAGATCTGCTGACTGTGTCACAAAGTCCTGTCTTTGACTACAGTTACGCCGCAGTCTAATATATTGTCCTCTGGGGATACCCCTCCTGAGAGGGAGAGGATGACTACTCTCCCATCTCAGGAGGGAATTGGTGGAATTGGGCTTTCGGTATATTGAGGTTTCCAATTCCCCTTTCCCATTCTTAGTGAGGCGAACATCCAGAAATGGTAAAGTCTGGGGATGTGATTCACATGTAAATTTCATACCGATCTGATTGTGATTAAGCCACGATACAAAGCCAAGAAAAGTCTGATAGCTTCCATTCCACAAAATGAAAATGTCATCTATATACCGTGCCTACAGCCCTATAGGTGATTTAATCACCGTAGCCTCGTCACAAAACACCAGTGACTCCTCCCACCAGCCCAGGAACAAATTTGCATACGATGGGGCACACGGATTCCCCATCGCAGTGCCCCTGAGCTGGTGGTAGAGTTTATTATTAAAGGTGAATATATTTCTGGTGAGTGTGAATTCAAGGATACGGAGAACAAACAAGCTGTGGGCACGGTACTGACAACCCCTCGTCTGCAAAAAATGGTCTACAGCCTTCAGACCCAAATCGTGGGGAATACAAAGCCTCCACATCAATGCTACATAGGATACATTGATCCTCCAGCTGAAGTCCGTCAACCCTTTTCAACAAATCCGTTGTGTCACGTGTGTATGAGGGGAGGGCAGTGACAAATGAGGTAAGAACTCGATCAATGTAAATACCAAGATTTTGACACAGGTTACCCACCCCCGAGACAATCGGTCTGCCCTTAAGGGGCCTAGTCCCCTTATGTACCTTGGGAAGGGAATAGAAGGTAGACATCCGAGGAAAAGGAGGAAGGAGAAAATCATACTCATCCTGTGTAATGACACAGTTCCCCTTGGCCTCATCTAAAATTATTTTAAGTTCCTGTTTGAATCGAGGGGTAGGATCGCTATCCAAGACTTCATAAGTGTTCCTATCGTGTAGCAGGAGTGTATTCAGGAGTGTCTAAAACCACCGTGTTGCCCCCCCTTGTCAGACGGTTTGATTATAATGCTAGTATCCCTGGCAAGTAGGTCAGCAGCGGTGGTCAATTTAGATGGACAATTTGAGGGGCAACCAAAAGTCTTCAGAAATTCGGAAAAGCAACAGAATCAAAGTTTTCATAACTTTGCTCAACGCTAATTAAGAATGTGTAATGGTACTTCAATATTACTGACCGTGAAGCATATCCAGCCCATCTTGCATCTCATAGCCCAGGACATTGAGCGCAACCTAAAATCTTATCTATGGAATACAATTGAGTCACTAAAATCAATAGTTATCATTTCACTTGCTATAGCCTCAAGGTATCAACTAATTTTTGTTTCAAAAGTATCAAATGTAACATATTACTATGTTCTCCATATTCATCTCTGTTTTGCACAATTTATGCAAAGTTTAGATTGTCACCTGGTTAAATCAAACATTATAATCTGAATGAAATTCAAAACACAAGAACACATCACATAGTAACACTGATCTAAACTACCAAATACCATGCAAACTGAAGAGAAATAAGGAAATAAGGCAAGGGGGAGGAAAGCAATGAGAAGCTGGGAAGCAAAGATTTTTAATACTTGAAGATGCAATACCCCAGGTCACTGCAAAAGGTAACTGTTATACTGATATATTGTTGAGTAAAAGTGTTCTGATTTGAGGACCTAACAGCCTTGTATGGATGTCAGGCTTAACAACCATACTCAACCCCTTTTAGTTCATGAGGAGATGGACCTGGGTCTGCACCCCCATCCTGATTAGTCAGTCAGTAGAGAGTATGTGCTTAACTGAGGAAGAGAGGACCTACTTGTGCTTATTCCTCAGAGCTAGGCCTGAGCTCAGAGAACCTCCATCTCCGAGACATTTAAAGCTACTTCATACAAAGGTACAACAGATAGAGAAATGAACATTAAAAGTTCCCTAATCTGCAAAGCTGTGCATTGGAGTCAGACAGCAAGGTATTGTGATTGTTTATGGCAGAAAGAGACTTTGCTGCAGTGAGAGGTAACATTGCTAACATACCCTTTCACACTTTGACATGGTTTGGCCAACTGTAACGTAATACTTTACCCCTCAGCCTGGGAATTATAGAAACATCTACTAAGAACCTCAATTGCATGTCTAAGGTTCTGCACAGAGACTTTAGAATAATAGAGTAGGAGTACCACAGTCCCTATCACTGCTGCTATCCATACATTGCTATTGGGGAAGAATTGCACTGTGATTTATTTCGAATTGTAGTTGGGGTGTAGAGATGAGCGAACATGCTCTTCCGAGCTTGGTATTCGTTCGAGCATTAGGGTATTCGTACATGCTCGATACTTGGACGAGCATATTGCGATCCTCGAGGAAATGGCAACTTCCTCTTCCTGCATGTTAGGCGCCCTTTCTCAGCCAATCAACATGCAGGAGTCTTTGGTACCTCTTAGCATCACGTGGGACCCCTACAAGTCGATAGCAGGCATTAGCTGGCTAGATCAGATGACCTGGGAACATAAGAATCTGGTCCCGCACTGCTCGCGTCAGACGCCGCCTGCATGAGATTAGGGATAGAGCTGCTTTCTGTCAGGGAGAGTGCTAGGGCCTCAATTTAGATGTTGGTTAGGCAGGAATCATTCTCAAAGAACCCAACAGCCCTTCTAATGGCTACAAGCACCTGTTTTTTTTTGTCTCCTCCTGGCTGCTGGCTGGGACTTGTAGTGCAGCTACCGCCATCTTGGCTGCACACTGTGCACAGCGACTGGTGGCAGAAGAGACAGCACGTGGTCCACACAGACCCCAAAGAAATTGCCCAAAGTCCTCTCAGTACTCATTCTTGCTACTGCTGCTGCTGCTGTAACTTGGCTTGCAGGGATCTGTAGTGCAGTCTAGGGAATACGTTTTTTCTCTCATTTATATATACTACAGTCCAGTGAACAATTATGTCGTGTGCTGTACAGTAGCGTCAGTCTAGGGAATACGTTTTTTTCTCTCAGTTATATAAACTACAGTGCAGTGAAAAATTGAGTGGTTTGCGGTACAATAGCCGCCATTAAAAGACTATGTTTTTTCTCTCATTTATATATACACTACAGTGCAGTGAACAATTCTGTCGTGTGCTGTACAGTAGCGTCAGTCTAGAAAATAAGTTTTTCCTCTCAGTCATATATACTACAGTGCAGTGCAAAATTGTGTCGTGTGTTGCACACTAGCCGGAGTGTAGAAAATATGCATTTTTTCTCTCAGTTATATATCCTACAGTGCAGTGTAAAATTGAGTGGTTTGCGGTGCAATAGCCGCCGTCTAAAGACTACATTTTTCCTCTCGGTCATATATACTACAGTGCAGTGCAAAATTCTGTCGTGTGCTGCACACTAGCCGAAGTGTAGGAAATATACGTTTTTTCTCTCAGTTATATATCCTACAATGCAGTGAAAAATTGAGTGGTTTGCGGTGCAATAGCCGCCGTCTAAAGACTTTGTTTTTCCTCTCAGTCATATATACTACAGTGCAGTACAAAATTGTGTCGTGTGCTGCACACTAGCCGGAGTGTAGAAAATACATGTTTTTTTCTCTCAGTTATATATCCTACAGTGCAGTGTAAAATTGAGTGGTTTGCGGTGCAATAGCCGCCGTCTAAAGACTACGTTTTTTTTTGCCTCAGATAGTAATTCTACTGTCTACTGAATACGGTTTTGGCCTCAGATATTAATTCGACAGTTTAGTGAATATACAAATTGTTGAACCCAAGGACTAAGGGTCGAGGGCGTGGGCATGGGCGTGGGCATTCAAGTAGTGTAGGACCGTGGTCCTGGGTAGGGTGATACAGTACCTGCTGATGAGGGAGCAGTGGAACGCCACAGAGTTTCGCTCCCTAGCATCATCTCGCAACTTACTGAGTCACGTGGTACACCACTATTGAAACCACAACAGTGCGAACAGGTGATGACGTGGATAGCGGACAATGCGTCCAGTAATTTATCCACCACCCAGTCTTCCACGCTAGCCAAAGGAGTAGACCTCTGGCTCCTATAGCTCAACCTCCTTCCCCCCAGCCTGCCCACCCCATGGAAAATAGGGATTCAGATCCGGCATACTCACAGGAACTCTTTTCAGGACCCTACCCAGAGACACGAACCACTGCTCAACAGCAACCTGAGCAGTTGCTCTGTCCCGATGCCCAAAATTTAGAACTTTCGCAGTCTGTGGGTGATGAGAGTGTGGACTTAGCACAAGTAGTGCGTCAAGTAGTGTCGGATGATGATGATGATGAGACACGGTTGTCAGACAGTGACGTTGTTGTCAGGGCAGTAAGTCCCAGGGGAGAGCAGAGTGAGGAATGGGAGGAAGAGCAGGTGGATGATGAGGTGACTGACCCGAGCTGGGATGGTAAGCTTAGTCAAGATAGTGCTTCTGAGGGGGAGGCAAGTGCAGCACCAGAACAGGTTGGAAGAGACAGTGGGGTGGCCAGAGGGAGAAGCAGGGCCAGAGCAAGTAGATCAGCAACTATTTCACGGAGTGAAGCTCCCATGCAGAGGCCTAGATGTTTGCAAGTCTAAAGGTTTTTTAAAGAAAGTGAGGATGACCGACGGACTGTGGTGTGCAACCTGTGCCACACCAGGATCAGCAGGGGAGCCACCACTACCAGCCTAACCACTACCAGCATGCGCAGGCATGTGAGTGCTAAACACCCGACTCAGTGGAACCAAGGCCGTTCACCTCCTGCGGGTCACACCACTGCTCCTTTCCCTATGTCACATGCTGGCTCTGCGAGTCAACCCCCTGCCCAGGACCCCGGCACGAGAGCCTCCCGCCCTACAACAATCCCTTCACCTTCACAATCCTCCACACCCTCCACCAATGTATCCCAGCGCGGCGTTCATGTCTTTACATCAGACATTTGAGCGCAAGTGAAAATACAATTCCACCCACCCACATGCATAAGCCTTAAACGTCTACATCTCCAAATTGTTGAGCCTGGAGATGCTGCCCTATAGACTGGTAGAGACTGAGGCTTTCTGCAACTTGATGGCGGTGGCTGTCCCTCGGTACTTGGTCCCCAGCCGCCACTATTTTTCCCGATGTGCCGTCCCAGCCCTACACCAGCACGTGTCAGAGAACATCATCTGTGCCCTGACCAACGCGGTTACTGAGAAAGTCCACCAAACCACGGACACGTGGACAAGTGCTGACGGGCAGGGACACTATATTTCCCTGATGGCACATTGGGTTAACTTGGTGGAGGCTGGGACCGAGTCTGGGGCCGCTCATGTGCTTCCCACACCGAGGATTGCGGGGCCTGCCTCGGTCACAGATTCTCAGGTTTATTATGCCTCTTCCTCCAACCCCTCCTCCTCCTATTCCTCCTCCTCTCAATTACCATCCGTGAGCACGGCACCTTCAGTTGGTAGCTCCAGGCGCAGCTGCACTGCCGTGGGTAAGCGCCAGCAGGCGGTGCTGAAACTGCTGAGCTTAGGTGACAAGAGGCACACTGCCCAAGAGCTGTTACAGGGCATCACGGTGCAGACCGATTTTGTCTGGCGCCACTGAACCTCAAACCAGGCATGGTTGTGTGTGACAACGGGCGTAACCTGGTGGCGGCTCTGCAACTCAGCAGACTCACACATGTGCCATGTCTGGCCCACGTGTTCAATCTTGTGGTTCAGCGGTTCCTCAAGACCTACCCCAATTTGTCTGATTTGCTCACCAAGGTGCGACGCATCTGTGCGCATTTCCGTAAGTCAACCACTGATGCTGCCACTCACAGGGCAGTGCAATGGCGCTTACAACTGACAGCTCACCGACTGTCTGGCGACGTGCCCACGCGATGGAATTCTACATTACACATGTTAGCCAGGATTTACCAGCACCGCAGAGCCATTGTAGACTGCCAGATGACAACTTGCACGAGAACTGGTATTCAGGTTAGTCAGCTTCCTCAAGTCTACAATGAGGAGTGGACGTGGATGTCTGATATCTGTCAGGTGTTAAGCCACTTTGAGGAGTCAAAGTAGATGGTCAGCGGCGATGCCGCCATAATCAGCGTCACCATCAAGCTGCTTTATCTGCTGAAAAAGTCACTGCTCAGCATGAAGTCAGAGGCTTTGCGCTTGTCACAGGAGATGGGGGAAGAAGATATGTTGCTTGATAGCCAGAGCACCCTCAGGTCTGTTTCTCAGCGCGTATTGGAGGAGGAGGAGGAGGATGAGGATGAGGAGGAGGAAGAGGAGGAAGAGGAGGAGACTGTTGGCGAGACTGAAGAGGGTACCTATGCTCATTCCTTCTTATCTGTTGAGCATGTATGGGCTGAAGAGGAGGAGTTGGAGGAGGAGGAAATGGAGAGTCAGCCTACTGAGGAAAGGGAATTCTTGCATGTTGGGACTCTTGCGCACATGGCTGACTTCATGTTAGGCTGCCTTTCCCGTGACCCTTGCGTTAGAAGCATTTTTGACAACACCGATTACTGGGTGTTCACCCTCTTGGACCCCCGGTACAAGCAGAACTTTTCCACTCTCATTCCTGTAGAGGAGAGGAGTATGAGAGTGAATCAATATCAACAGGCCCTGGTGCACAAGCTGAAACTATCCTTCCCATCTAACACTGCTAGCGGCAGAGGACGTAGTTCTGTGGGCCAACTAGTGGGGAAGAGAAGGGGAGCAGGCAGCTTATCAAGCACTGGCAGGGGAACACTCTCCAAGGCCTTTGCCAGTTTTATGTCACCCCAGAAAGACTATGTCACCCGTCCCCAGTCTAGGCAGAGTAGGGGGGAGCTGTTCAGAAAGATGGTGAGGGAGTACGTAGCTGACCATACCAGCGTCCTGCGTGATCACTCTGCTCCATACAACTACTGGGTTGCAAAGCTGGACACGTGGCCCGAACTGGCGCTGTACGTCTTGGAGGTGCTGGCCTGCCCTGCCACTAGCGTGTTGTCAGAGCGGGGCTTCAGTGCAGCTGGTGGCATAATCACTGATAAGCGTACACGCCTGTCAACAGACAGTGCTGACAGCCTGATGCTTATTAAAATGAATAAAGCCTGGATTTCACCGGAATTCAAATCTCCACCGGGGGAAAGCAGCTTAACATGAACATTGTTTATGTATCAGATTCCTCTCCTCTCCTCCTCCTCCTCCTCCTTCTCTTCGTACACAAACGCTGAGCCAACAAGCAATTTTTCAGAGGGCCTACTGGCTCTGTTTTCAAACAATGTTTACAGAGGGCCACCTACAGGCGCTCTCTCCAATCAATTTTTTACGAGCGTCAACTACAGACACTCAAACACAATTTTTTAGGAGGGTCAACTACAGACCCTCAAAAACAATTTTTTAGGATGGTCAACTACAGACACTCAAAAACAATTTTTCAGGAGAGTCAACTTCAAACACTTTAAAACAATTTTTTGGAAGGCTCACCTACAGCCATTTGACTGCAATCTCAGTCTGACCAAGGCATTGGTGGTGTCACCGCCATTCTGTGTTAGGGTTAATTTTTGGGTGGTTCACCTGCTACCTCAGTCTAACTTGGTGACTCTGGGTTCACCGTCATGCTGTGTCAGGGTAAAATTTCATGTGCTTCACCTGCTACCTCAGTCTAACTTGGTCACTCTGGGTTCACCACCATGCTGTGTCAGGGTAAAATTTTATGTGCTTCACCTGTTACCTCTGTCTAACTTGGTCACTCTGGGTTCACCGCCATGCTGTATCGGTAAAATTTTATGTGCTTCACCTGCTACCTCTGTCTATCTTGGTCACTCTGGATTCACTGCCATGCTGTGTCAGGGTAAAATTTTATGTGCTTCACCTGTTACCTCTGTCTAACTTGGTCACTCTGGGTTCACCGCCATGCTGTGTCAGGGTAAAATTTCCTGTGCTTCACCTGCTACCTCAGTCTAACTTGGTCACTCTGGGGTCACCGCCATGCTGTGTCAGGGTAAAATTTTATGTGCTTCACCTGCTACCTCTGTCTAACTTGGTGACTCTGGGTTCACCGCCATGCTGTGTCAGGGTAAAATTTCATGTTCTTCACCTGCTACCTCTGTCTAACTTGGTCACTCTGGGTTCACCGCCATGCTGTGTCAGGATAAATTTTTGGGTGGTTCACCTGCTACCTCAGTCTCACTTGGTCACTCTGTTGTCACCACCATGCTGTGACAGGAGAAAATTTTATGTGCTTCACCTGCTACCTCAGTCTCACTTGGTCACTCTGTTGTTACCACCATGCTGTGTCAGGGTAAAATTTTATGTGCTTTACCTGCTACCTCAGTCTCACTTGGTCACTCTGTTGTCAGCGCCATGCTCTGTCAGGGTAAAATTTTATGTGCTTCACCTGCTACCTCAGTCTAACTTAGTCACTCTGGGTTCACCGCCATGCTGTGTCAGGATACATTTTTGGGTGGTTCACCTGCTACCTCAGTCTCATTTGGTCACTCTGTTGTCACCACCATGCTGTGACAGGAGAAAATTTTATGTGCTTCACCTGCTACCTCAGTCTCACTTGGTCACTCTGTTGTTACCGCCATGCTTTGTCAGTGTAAAATTTTATGTGCTTCACCTGCTACCTCAGTCTCACTTGGTCACTCTGTTGTCACCGCCATGTTGTGTCAGGGTAAATTTATGGGTGGCTCACCAGCTACCTCATCTAACTTGGTCACTTGGTGGTGTCACCGCCATGCTGTGTCAGGCTAAATTTTTGGGTGGCTCACCTGCCACCTCATCTAACTTGGTCACTTGGTGGTGTCACCACTATTCTGTGTCAGGCTACATGTTTGGGTGGCTCACCTGCTACCTCAGTCTAACTTTGTCACTTGGTGGTGTCACCGCCATGCTGTGTTAGGGTAAATTTTTGGGTGGCTCACCTGCCACCTCATCTAACTTGGTCCCTAGTTGGTGTCACCGCCATGCTGTCAGGCTAAATGTTTGGGTGGCTCACCTGCTACCTCAGTCTAACTTGGTCACTCTGTTGTCACTGCCAGGCTGTGTCAGGGTAAATTTTTGGGTGGCTCACCAGCTACCTCATCTAACTTGGTCACTTGGTGGTGTCACCGCCATGCTGTGTCAGGCTAAATGTTTGGGTAGCTCACCTGCTATCTTATCTAACTTGGTCACTTGTTGGTGTCACCGCCATGCTATGTCAGGCTAAATGTTTCGGTGTCTCATCTGCTATCTCATCTAACTTGGTCACTTGGTGGTGTCACCGCCATGCTGTGTCAGGCTAAATTTTTGGGTGTCTCACCTGCTACCTCATCTAACTTAGTCACTCTGTTGTCACCGCCATGCTGTGTCAAGGTAAATTTTTGCGTGGCTCACCTGCTACCTCATCTAACTTGGTCACTCTGTTGTCACCGCCATGCTGTGTCAGGGTAAGTTTTTGGGTGGCTCACCTGCTACCTCATCTAACTTGGTCACTCTGTTGTCACCGCCATGCTGTGTCAGGGTAAATTTTTGGGTGGCTCACCTGCTACCTCATCTAACTTGGTCACTCTGTTGTCACCGCCATGCTGTGTCAGGCTAAATTTTTGGGTGGCTCACCTGCTACCTCATCTAACTTGGTCACTCTGTTGTCACCGCCATGCTGTGTCAGGCTAAATTTTTGGGTGGCTCACCTGCTACCTCATCTAACTTGGTCACTCTGTTGTCACCGCCATGCTGTGTCAGGCTAAATTTTTGGGTGGGTCAGCTGCTATTTTAGTGTAACCAAGCCACTCTGGGGTTCACCGCCATGCTGTAAACTGCAATCTCAGTCTTAACAAGTCATCCTGGGGTTTACCCCCATGCTGTAAACTGCAATCTCAGTCAAACTATGTAATTTAGGGGTTCACCACCAAGGTGTGCCAGACTACAATTTTAGCGGGTTCATCTGCAATCTCAGTCACAGACTGTCATTCAGGGGTGCGCCACCATGTTTTTTCAAACCAATTGTTTCTGAGGGTCACCTCCAGGCACTCACCCACGATTCTTTGGAGGCTCGCCACTACACTGTCGCCCAAAATTGTCTTGAGGGTCACCGGAGGCCTCTCCCCCACAACTTCAAGGAGGGTTACTTCCCGGCCCTGGCACACAAACATTGTCTTTAGGGGCACTAAAAGGCTCTGCACCCACCCACGTGTGGAGACTAATGCGTGGGTGCAGTGTGCGTCTTAGCCCGTCTGGAATTAGGAAAGCTCTGTGCTTGGAGGTCTTTGTGTCTGCTGTGGACAGGGTGGGTGTGGGGTGCATGTTTGCCTGTCTGGGATGGGGAGAGCTGGGCACTGTGCTGGGAGAACTTTGTGTTCGCTGTGGACTACTGGGTGGGTGCGGGGAGGGAGACGCTTATGCCTGCGTCCTGGGGCGGGGGATAGGACAGCAGTGCCAGCATGGGCAGTGGTGTCACCCGCAGGCGGTGATGGACCTTCGTTGCACCTAGTTGGGAGCTTTCCTAACATGTGCCAGCGCATGTGCCTTGCCCATCTTGGTCTGGGTCAGCACAATTGTCTTGAGGGTCACCACCAGGCTGTTGCCCATAATTTGGCGTAATGGTACGATTAGGCAGCCTCAGAGGCATCCATGCATGCTGTCCCTGCTGTTTCCTGTCCATTTCCGTGGTGTTTCCATCATTTTCTGAGGTTTCCAGGTTTTCACGCAACCTTCCCTGTGCAGAGCTTTGGTCCCCTGCAAAAAATGCTCGAGTCTCCCATTGACTTCAATGGGGTTCGTTATTCAGAATGAGCACCCGAGCATCGGGAAAAATTTGACTCGAATAACAAGCACCTGAGCATTTTACTGCTCGCTCATCTCTACTGGGGTGTTCTTGGTGTTGTGGTTTGGTGTGGGTGCAAGGCAGGAGGTGTAGGAGTTGTTAGAGAAATGTTGAGGCAGGGATTAAGGACAGCAGAAGCAAAGGTCTCAATAATGATATTGGGGGATTAATCATGAGGGTAATATTTCTACATTGGTGTACTTTGCACCAAATTTATCAAATGTCACATAGTGTTTGTTAAATTTGGTGCATCTTTAAATCTAACATTTTGTCTAGAAATGTTACTCTAGTTTTCTATGCTGCCCATTAAATGGAGTGAGTTTAAAACTTTTTCCCAACTTTTTAAAAAGTCTCAGTGATAATTCTGGAGTGAAACTCGGTAATACAGCTAAACACACCCACTTTTTAAAAAACTGGAAGTGATCTCAAAAAGTTGTAAGGTCTATTTTTCAACTTTTTGAAGCTATAATTCTGGAGTAAAGACATGATAAATAGTGATATTGGCTAAGGCTACTGGCTAGCATGTTGGGAATGCTTGAAACCTCCTCAGGTGCAGTTCAATTATATACAGTGCCTTGCGAAAGTGTTCGCTCCCCTGGAACTTTTCAACCTCTTGCCACATTTCAGGCTTCAAACAAAAAAAGATATAACATTTTAAATTTTTGGTGAAGAATCAACAAGTGGGTCACAATTGTGAAGTGGAACAAAATTTATTGGATCATTTAAACTTTTTTTGTAATAATAAAACTGAAAAGTTGGGCGTGCAAAATTATTTGGCCCATTTACTTTCAGTTCAGAAAACTCACTCCAGAAGTTCATTGAGGATCTCTGAATGATCCAATGTTGTCCTAAATAGAATCCACCTGTGTGTAATCAAGTCTCCGTATAAATGCTCCTGCTCTGTGATAGTCTCAGGGTTCTTTTTAAGGCCTCATGCACATGAACGTGTGCCGGCCGTGCCCATGCTGCGGGCCGCAAACTGCAGTCCGCAATGCACGGGCACTGACCGTGAGGCCACCGCATGCGGATCGCGGACCCATTCACTCGAATAGGGTCCGCGATCCGCATCCGAGGGTCCGCACCGCAAAAAAGTTGTGCTTGCGCTACTTTTTTGCGGTGCGGAGGCACGGCCAGAAACACCACAGAAGCACACCGTAGTGCTTCCGTGGTGTTCCGATCCGTGCCTCCGCTCCGCATCTCCCGGATCACGGACCCATTGAAGTGAATGGGTCCGCGATTCGTGATGCGGGCTGCACACGGCCGGGGCCCGTTTATTGCGGACCCGCCGTACGCGGCCCGCAGCACGGCCACGGCCGGCACACGTTCGTGTGCATGAGGCCTAAAGCACAGAGAGCATCATGAAGACCAAGGAACACACCAGGCAGGTCCGTGATACTGTTGTGGAGAAGTTTAAAGCCGGATTTGGATACCAAAAGATTTCTCAAGCTTTAAACATCCCAAGGAGCACCTTGTAAGCGATCATATTGAAATGGAAGGAGTATCAGACCACTGCAAATCTACCTTCATTTTTCTATCTGCTATCAATTCTAAGATATGAGCAGCTAAAGCAGTCCTCCCCTCTTCAGTCTGGTTTGCTTTGGGCACTTGCAGCAGCAGAGCTGGGCACTTGGGAGCTGTTTTCCTGCAGATTAAAAGTGCTTTTTCTGAACATGTAATACAGACACACAGTGTACACAGGTATGTCTGGGATGTGTCTGCAATCTTCTGTGGGGCAGTGCTCTTAGTTATATAGGTGAAAAACAGGTAAAATACTTCCTTTCACCTGCGGGAAAGTGAGATTATCACAGTATCCCCGCTCCCTGATAGGTTGATCAACCCCACTGTCAGCTGGGCTGGTTGCCACAGTAAAGGAGTGACTCCAGAATTGTCGTGTGGTTGGGTAAGTACATGAGAAAAGCAAGCAGTATGCTTGCATGCTTACCTACTGACAGGCTCATCATTACCATCAAGCAATCTGATAATTACTGGTTAGCCATACTTTTAAACCATAGCTATAAAAGCAGAATGGAGAATGTTTTCCGTTTGCTGAAAAGGGATGATACGATGTGTTTTTTTATCAGGATACACTGTGTACTTAGCTTGCCGCAGTTTTCAGTGAGCAGATGCCTACCACCCGTTTTTCTGTAGATGTCTCAACTTCAAAAAGCAGCAAAAGCACAGCAGCCAGTTGAGTTACAAAAACATGATGCAACAGTTTTTTCAAGTGCCACGCCAGGCTGACATAAATTAGCAAATGTAAGTGTACCTCTTGGACTGTGACCTTTCTCTGGCACTAACCATGTTGCCTGACCCTATGGACTTCTGGGCAAGTAGATTGGAACAGTGGACCCAACTGGCCCAGTTTTCTTTCTCTGCATTGTCTTGTCCAGCCTCCAGTGTCTCAGAGAGGGTTTTGTAAGATTACTCCTAATGCCACTGCTACTACTACCCCAACACAGCCGCACACACATCTGCTGCCTTGTCTGTTCCATGTTGTGCTGTGCTGCTAGCCAGTAGCCTTAGCCAATATCACCATTTATCAAGCCTTCACTCCAGAATTCTTGCTCCAAAAAGTTGGAAAATAGGGACTTTGCAACTTTTTGAGATCACTTCCAGTTAAAAAAAACAGTGTTACTGAGTTTCACTCCACACTTATCACTGAGACTTTTTAAAAAGTTGGAAAAAAGGTCTAAACTCACTCCATTCAATACATGGCAAAACTAGAGTAACATTTCTAGACAAAGATTAACGTGTGTGTGTATAAACAGGGACAGGGATCTGCTGCCATTGAGACTTATTTTTTTTTCATGCTTGGTCCCAATAAGCCACTGTTTTGTCCAATAACAACGTGTGTGTTCAAACACAATCTGCCTCCAATAAGTGGCAATTTGTGGAAGGTTTCTAATATTAAAATGCATAACAATATTGACAGCGGAGTATGTTTTAAAACATGCTGTTTTTAACACTGTCAACCTTGCTTTTACCCATAGCTATATATGTCAGTGTCACTCAAAAATTTAAAATAAATAAATAAATAAAAAATGAAACCTCAGAGTGTCCGGTACAAATTTTCAGGTCAATTGGAGCACTTTTGATTCATGTAGAATCCATTTGGGCACAAATCTAATTTTGGGGAAAGATTTAACAACTCAGAGAAAAAAATGTCAAAAAGTTCACTTATTTCTAATATAGAGCTATGCCAGGCTGTACTTGGCATACTGTAGCACATAATTTTCTGTGTGAAATTGTACTGTTCAACGGCCATAAAATGTTGTCAGGTTGTTTGACAAATCTAGCATTCAACTTGAATGCCATTCTTGTGAATGAAATTATGCCAAACTGGCACAGTTGCATTGTGCATATGGACCTAAGAATATAGTGTCATTTAGACAGTAAAACAATTACACCCTATAGTAAATTTCTTTTATCCATGTATTCTTGTCTTTCCTTCTTTCCTTAATTCTTGTTATTCATTAGATACTGTTTCATACAAAAACAGTCTACTGGAGAAAATATTATTTTCACTTCACACATGAAGAAAACTGGTGGCTGAGGCCGATGAGTAGATTTGCCACGTGTGTTCCTTTTAGAAAGTCTATGAAGTTGGATATTTTTCATTAATGAACACATTTTGCTAGATTAAATACTGTGTTTATCTCACTTACATGTAGTAATTCTACTGCCGGTTTTGACTTCCAAATGAAGTTGTACAATGTATTTAATATATGTTAACCCCTCTATTCAAATCATTTTGCTGTTAAAGTATTGTGTTTTATTCACTGGAATGTGGGTGTAAATCTGCTTGAGGAAGAATGCATCACCCACGCAACATAGGATTAGATTACTGTGATTATACCAATATGTTGGATAGTAGTTGAAAATTGTGTGTTAGCTTTCCATATATATCTATTCTTTTGAGCGTAAAAATATTATCTGCTTATTGCAAATGCAGGAAAACAGTTATTTTCCTTACATTCCGATTCTCAATAGGTTCTAAGGGATTACAGAAGAAAACAATAACACAGCAGATGTTTGCTATGAGAAGTAAATTGTAGGCTATTAGAAAAAAGAGAGCAGACTTTTGGGGGATTTGGGAATACAGTATTTAAGTAGGCACAGACTTTTTTGCATAAAATCTACTTTTCTATGACATAAGAGATTTTAGGAGACAACGGGGGAGATTTATCAAAACTGGTGCTAAGGAAAACTGATTTAGTTGCTGCTAGCAACCAATCAGATGGCATATTATAGCTTCATACATGCTCTAAGTTGTACTGTACAAAGCTATACAACACTGTCCTATCCTGTACCTTTATATCAGTGGCGTAACTATCGGGGAAGAAGGGGAAGCGGCTGCTTCGGGGCCCACGCTGACAAGGGGCCCGGGAGCAGTTTCAGAAAACAGTAGGATTATGTCAGGCCAGGCCCTTCACAGACAGTGCAGTCACATCATCAGTCCCTGACTGCTGACAATGCCCCGGCCCCCGCCCCCCATTGATCCTTCTTACTGCCTGTCTCTGCCAGCATAGCACGCGACGCTGTCCATTAGCACACTATGGTAATTAAGCCCGCCTACTAAGTACTTGTCCTGACTGGAAAGTGTGACAGGAGAGAGGAAGCACGGCAGGCAAGAGGAACAGCACCGAAACGGCACAGCACCGAGTGCACATCACTCACTCCTCGTCTTTTAAGGTATGTGCACATTGCCTGTGCCCCCCTGGTCCTTTCAGTGCTGCCCCTGGCCCTCATCTGTGCCCCCCTGGTCCTGGCCTGTGCCCTCTGTGGCCCTTGTTTGTGCCCCCTCTGGCCCTTGCCCTAACCCTGGCCTGTGAACCCTAGCCCCTGTCTGCACCTCCCTGGCCCTTGTCTGAGTCCTCCCTGGCCCTTATCTGCACCGCCCCTGGCCCTGGCCTGTGCGCTCCTGACCCTGGCCTGTGCCCCCCCCTGACCCTGCCCTGTTCCCCCCTAACCCTGGCCTGTGCCCCCCTGACTCTGGCCTGTGCCCCCCTGACTCTGGCCTGTGCCCCCTGACCCTCGTCTGCACCTCCCTGGCCCTTATATGTGCCCTCCGGCCCTTGTCTGTGCCCCTGGCCCTTGTCTGCGCCCCTCACCCTTGTTTGACCCCCTGGCCTTTTTGTGCGCCCCCTGGCCCTGGCCTGTGCCCCCTGGCCCCTGTATGTGCCCCCTAGCCTTGGCCCCTGTCTGCGATCTTGACTAGCCAAAGGGGTGGGGTTTGCAATGTAGGATAGAGTTTCAAAGTGCAGGGGGGGGATGGGGGTTGTGTTGGGGGGGCTGTCACTTCTAGCTACGCCCGTGCTTTATATGCATATATAATCTGATTTTCACAGAGGTACTAGAAAGCAGCATAGCTCCAGACGGTACAAAATGCCTAAAGCAGATGTACCTGTTTTCTTGTATTTGATTTATTTATTTATTAATTTATTTATTTAATTGTATTTTTATTTCATTATATGATAGTGTCACACAAGTGTAAATGTGTAAAAGTGTAAAGTGAACTCTAAACGTCAGACTAGACTCTGCACCTTTTTGAACATGTTGCAAATCCACATTATCACTGTGTGATGTGGACAATGTACTTTCACAGATCATCAAACTGTGGTGTGTGTCTAGGCTCCTGGACACATGGCAATGGAGACTTACTGGTCTTGGTATTACAGAAATTCTCCAATGACTTTGACGCTACACTCCTTTCTTCCATCACGCCTGCTTCTTCAATGGATCAAGTTCTCTTTCTGGCCTAGCTCTGGCTGGTTCTTCTTCCAAACTAGCTCCCACGTCAGCTGTATATGTACTCTGCACTAGACTGCACTGAACTTGAATGTTCATCCTCTCTTTATAGAGAGGGTGACACTAACCCCATCTAGAGGTACAGTAGCTGTGGATATGGCCTATTAATACTGAGTGCATACAAAATACAGACCAAAAATGTGCCAAACTTTTGTTGCAAAATTCAGGTATGAACTAAGCCAACTAATAGGTGGAATAAACTTAGACTAGACAGTTTAATGGTGTGCCCAATTAATCATCCAACATCAGCTTAAATGTTTATGCTGTCTAAAAATGTAGTAAATTAGCCCTATAGATATATGAGAATTGATAAAAATGTATACCAAACTAAAGCATTCACTTTTTATTAATTTTGGTACCATTATCCCATGCAGTTCATGTACATGTTTAATAAGCTGATTCAAAAATATGTACTAACTGAAGACGATTTAAATAAACACTCCAGTGTAGTGCCTTAATTACACTTTAGATTGTAATGCAATTTTTGGCTGTTTAAACTATGATTTAGTAGGAGCTAATTACAAATGAATTTCTACTCTGTAATTAATAAAAACAAAATTGTAATTAGACAGCTGCTCTGGATCAGGGTGACAATTAGTGGTATCTGACACACAATGATTAGCCTGGCAGATCCTCAAAAATTGCATTTTAGATAGTGGGAGGTGTAGATTTGATAGCCAGTACTTTGTTGCAAAACTCTACAGTGAACTAGGAAAAGCACAAACTTTCATGCCATAGTTAAAGGGGTATTCCCATCTTGGACAATGGGGACATATGGCTAGGATATGCCCCCATTGTCCTATAGGTGAGGAATGCCAAGAGTGTGCAAAGCAGTAATCAAAGGAAAAGGTGGCTACTTTAAAGAACCTAGAATAAAAGAAATATTTTAAGTTGTTTCACACTTTTTTGTTAAGTATATAATTCCACATGTGTTAATTCATAGTTTTGATGCCTACAGTGTGAATCTACAATTTTCATAGTCATGAAAATACAGAAAACTCTTTGAATAAGAAGGTGTGTCCAAACTTTTGGTCTGTACTGTAGGTGCGGGTCCCAGCGGTGGGACCCGCACCTATAGGACAATGGGAATAACCCTTTAAGAACATTAAATAGGGGTTTAAAGGGGTTGTCTTAGTTAATTCCAAACTTGCTTCATGCCATCTTATACTCACCTGTTATTTCTCCTCCAATCTCTTTGCTTCAGCTCTGGCAAAGAGATATAAAGCATGTGACCACTCCATCCAACTTAGAGAGAACTTAGTACAAAAATGTGTGTTTCTCAACAATTTATATGTATTGTCTAAGGGGCACTCTTTTTCATTATAGAGCCCATGGTACACCAAGTACGGGTTCTCAGCATTGTAGTCCAGGTGATGCTCCTGGTTTGCAGAGTACACGTGTACAGTATTGTAGGATAAGCAATGCTCCTCTGGGTTGCTGGGAAAGATATTCAACTTTGCCTTCCTAAACCTATTTGATGCAAACAGACATGATAATGTGCATATGTATTAATATTATATTTTATTTTAGTTTTCTAGCCTACAATAGTTGTCATGTGTATCAACTGGTCTCCATAATAGAAATAGTACCCACCCAGAGTTTCCCCCCTAAGGCCTTGCAACTAGAAATGTTATCTGCTTTTTTTTTTTTTTTTTTTATTAAAGGCCTTTGTCCTGAAAGAACTACTTGCAGATGTGAGGCTGACTTAACTATTTTTTTTACATTGTAACATAAGCATGTTTAAAAGGCAGGAAGGCCTTTTACAGTTCATCTTACTGTTTGCCTACTTGCTGTGCAGCAGCAAGTAGTTACAGTTATATCTCTATACTGTTAACCTGTGCATACATCACCTATATAGCAAAAACAGACGACATCTTTAGTCATTTTATTTCACCATTTTTTTTCTCCATCATATGAACCAGAAAAACCTCCAAAGTAACAGTGAACTGAAAGTGAAACAAATGAAATACAATATCACGCAAAACTTATACATCTCTCAATGAAACATGCAAGTTAGTTCTCTTTCTAGAAGAACAATATAACCAGAATGCCTCAAGAGAAACCTATCTTCCTTGGTTGACTTTTCTTGTGGGGTTCTCTTTGCAGTGCCCTTTATCATTAGGGAGACAAAACAATATGCATGAGAATTGTATGCCTGGAAACACTACTCTTGGTTTCTGGGAAGAATATACAGTGCCTTGCGAAAGTATTCGGCCCCCTGGAACTTTTCAACCTTTTTGCCACATTTCAGTCTTCAAACAAAAAGATATAACATTTTAAATTTTTGGTGAAGAATCAACAACAAGTGGGTTACAATTGTGAAGTGGAACAAAATTTATTGGATCATTTAAACTTTTCTTGTAATAATAAAACTGAAAAGTGGGGCGTGCAAAATTATTCGGCCCATTTACTTTCAGTTCAGAAAACTCACTCCAGAAGTTCATTGAGCATCTCTGAATGATCCAATGTTGTCCTAAATGACTGATGAAGATAAATAGAATCCACCTGTGTGTAATCAAGTCTCCGTATAACTGCACCTGCTCTGTGATAGTCTCAGGGTTCTGTTTAAAGCACAGAGAGCACCATGAAGACCAAGGAACACACCAGGCAGGTCCGTGATACTGTTGTGGAGAAGTTTAAAGCTGGATTTGGATACCAAAAGATTTCCCAAGCTTTAAACATCCCAAGGAGCACTGTGCAAGTGATCATATTGAAATGGAAGGAGTATCAGACCACTGCAAATCTACCAATACCCAGCCATCCCTCTAAACTTTCATCTCAAACAAGGAGAAGACTGATCAGAGATGCAACCAAGAGGTCCATGATCACTCTGGATGAACTGCAGAGATCTACAGCTGAGGTGGGAGAGTCTGTCCATAGGACAACAATCAGTCCAACACTTCACAAATCTGGCCTTTATGGAAGAGTGGCAAGAAGAAAGCCATTTCTCAAAGATATCCATAAAAAGTCTTGTTTACAGTTTGCCACAAGCCACCTGGGAGACACACCAAACATGTGGAGGAAGGTGCTCTGGTCAGATGAAACCAAAATCAAACCTTTTGGAAACAATGCAAAACGATATGTTTGGCATAAAAGCAACACAGCTCATCACCCTGAACACACCATCCCCACTGTCAAACATGGTGGTGGCAGCATCATGGTTTGGGCCTGCTTCTCATCAGCAGGGACAGGAAAGATGGATGGAGCCAAATACAGGACCATTCTGGATGAAAACCTGTTGGAGTCTGCAAAAGACCTGAGACTAGGACGGAGATTTATCTTCCAACAAGACAATGATCCCAAACATAAAGCAAAATCTACAATGGAATGGTTCAAAAATAAACGTATCCAGGTCTTAGAATGGCCAAGTCAAAGTCCAGACCTGAATCCAATTGAGAATATGTGGAAAGAGCTGAAAACTGCTGTTCACAAACGCTCTCCATCCAACCTCAAAGAGCTCGAGCTGTTTTGCAAGGAAGAATGGGCAAGAATTTCAGTCTCTAGATGTGCAAAACTGATAGAGACATACCCCAAGCGACTTGCAGCTGTAATCGCAGCAAAAGGTGGCGCAACAAAGTATTAATGCAAGGGGGCCGAATAAGTTTGCACTTTTCAGTTTTATTATTACAAAAAAAGTTTAAATGATCCAATAAATTTCGTTCCACTTCACAATTGTGACCCACTTGTTGTTGATTCTTCACCAAAAATTTAAAATGTTATATCTTTTTGTTTGAAGCCTGAAATGTGGCAAAAGGTTGAAAAGTTCCAGGGGGCCGAATACTTTCGCAAGGCACTGTATCACAAATCAGATACATTTTGAATGGAAACAAGACCAAGCAACTCAACCATGCACGAAAACATAGGAAATGGGGTGCATACATTACTAATTACAGCAGGTACATTGGACTGATTAGCCAAATTTGAAATATTTAGCTGTAGACGGTTTGCCGGAGAGGGGTAAAATAATGACAATCTGCAGACATCAGTGAAGCATGGTGGAGGTTCCTTGCAAGCTTGGGGCTGCATTTTAGCAAATAGAGTTGGAGATTTGGTAAAGAGTAGTGGTCTCCTCAATGTTAAAGGGAACCTGTTATCAACTTTATGCTGCCCTCACTGAGGGCAGTATAAAATAGTGACAGAAATGCTGATTTCAGTGGTGTGTCACTCATGAGCTAAAAGTAAGTGGTTGCCGAGAACCAGCATCATAATCATTGCAGCTCAGGCCTGGAAAAGAGTCAAATCTACATGAGAAGAGTCATGGTTATTCATAATCTCCTGCTCCCCCAGCCCATCTGATGATTATTGGCAGTTCTCTTCTAGAGAGAAAGGGAAAAAACTAGGTAGAAAACTGTCTATCATCAGCAGAAGGGCAGGGAGAGCAAGAATTTATGAATAACCATGACTCTTCTCATGAAGATATGACTCTTTTCCCTGTCCAGTGTGCAATGTTTGTGATGTTGGTTCTCGGCAACCACTTACTTTTAACTTATAAATGACAGACCGCTGAAATCAACTCGCCTGTCTCTACTTTGTTTTGCCGTTAGTATGGGTAGCATAAAGGTGATGACAGGTTCCCTTTAAGAAAGGACAGATACTTATCCATCATGCAATACCATAATGGAGGTGTCTGGCTTCAAACAACCTCAAACATACAGCCAATGTCATTATGAACAATATTCAGCACAAAAAAGAACAAGGATTTCTGGAAGTGATGATTTGGCCTCCATAAAGGCCTGATCTCAACATGATCGAGTCTGTCTGGGATTACATGAAGAGACACAAGGATCTGAGAAAGTCAACAGAACATCTGTGGTTATTCCTCCCTCCTGAATTCCTTCAAATGCTGCATGCAAGTGTATCTAGAAGAACTGATGCTGTTTTGAAGGCAAAGGGTGGTCACAACAAATATTGATTTGATTTAGATTTCTTTTTTGTTCATTCACTTTATATTTTGTTAATTGATAAAAATATGTACATGTAGAGGTTCCCAATACTATATATATTTTTTTTATTTAACCATGAACTATAGGACAGTGTTTACTTTCTATACATGTTTTTGTTTGAAAAATATTTTAATCCTGATATGATACCTGTCATTCAAGTACCTTGGGGGCTATTGATAAGTCTTACAAATTCTCCTAACGATGACTAATTTTAAATAGACATGCAGATCAAAGGTCTGGGGCACAAAGTGTGTCAAACCAAGGTATAAAAGAAGAACTAGTGCCTCCAAAGACATAAATACTTCTACTGTATCACTAAGGGTGAGTTTTACTCCCACGGCTATACTTATTGTTTCTAGGGTTGTTGTCCTGCTATAAAAATTCAATATATACAGTACATAGTAACATAGTTTATAAGGCCGTAAAAAGACATCTGTCCATCCAGTTCGGCCTGTTATCCTACAACTTGATCCAGAAGAAGGCAAAAAACCCCTGTGAGGTAGAAACCAATTGTCCTCACTTTAGGAGAAAAAAATTTCTTTCCCGACTCCAATCAGGCAATCAGAATGACTCCCTGGATCAACGACCCCTCTCTAGTAACTATAACCTGTAATATTGTTACACTCCAGAAATATATCCAGACCCCTCTTGAACTCTTTTAGTGAACTTACCATCAGCACCTCCTCAGGCAGAGAGTTCCATAGTCTCACTGCTCTTACAGTAAAGAATCCTCTTCTACAGTATGTTTGTGTACAAACCTTCTTTCCTCCAGAAGCAGAGGATGTCCCCTCATCACAGTCACAGTCCTGGGGATAAATAGATCATGGAAGAGATCTCTGTACTGACCCCTGATAGATTTATACATAGTTATTAAATCTCCCCTCAGTCGTCTTTTTTCTAAAGTGAATAAGCCTAATTTTGATAATCTTTCTGGGTACTGTAGTCCACCCATTCCAGTTATTACTTTAGTTGCCCTCCTCTGAACCCTCTCCAGCTCTGCTATGTCTTCCTTGTTCACAGGAGCCCAGAACTGTACACAGTACTTCATGTGCGGTCTGACTAGTGATTTGTAAAGTGGCAGGACTATGTTCTCATCACAGGCATCTATGCCCCTTTTGATGCAACCCATTATCTTATTGGCCTTGGCAGCAGCTGTCTGACACTGGTTTCTACAGCTTAGTTTGCTGTTTACTAAAATTCCTAGGTCCTTTTCCATGTCACTGTTACCCATTGTTTTACCATTTAGTATGTACTGGTGACTTGCATAATTCCTTCCCATGGGCATTCCACTACGAATTATTTATTTCTTCTTGAGTAAACTGGCATTCCTTGAGATGACAAAGTAAATAGCTTTTATCCCTTCACTACTTAGTATTTAGTACTTTCTTAATCCTTAGGCACATATTTCTTAATCCTTAGGCAGAAAGTGAATTATGTCCACCAAGGAAAAAAAGTGAAGATAGAGAAAAAAGGTTCAATAAATGTGGTACTCACAGCATGTATTTCAAGATGTTAGTCCCAAAATTTAGTACTCAACTCACATCTTGTAAACCACACATAATCGTACCCTCAACACAATCCTTACAGTACCCACGGAAGTTCTGTTTGTGCCAGCCTGATACAAAAGCTCATATCAGTCTCCCAGTAGTCCCCATAGTACAGAGTAAAGTACAACTCACTTATACATTCCCACAATGCTCTCTTCCTCCATTGTCAACTACCAGTCTGTTAAAAAGCTGTCTCTAACTGCTGCAGGCTCTTTCCTTTATTTCTGTTTCTATCATTAGAGATTGGTACAAGAAAAGAATATCTGTTCAGTAGAAACATTACAGGGAGCATTCAGGGCACAGTTCAGGGCCTAATCCTACTGTATAATACTAGAATGTTGACCTTCTGCTGTCAGGGAATAGTGTCTCAGAAGTCGTGGCAAATCCCGTTGATATAATTATATCCAGAAAAGATGGGGAAAGTGGGGAGGGGGTGTAGATTCTGGCAATCCGCATAATTTCTATAAAGAAAAGTAGATTATATTTGTATTTGTAGTGAGTTTATGCAAATTAAGTGTGCAAATCATGTTGGGTTATATGACAGTCACATACAGCATATCTTTCATCTTAATGTAGATTACTTAATGCTGTACATGATATAACTGGTCAGCAAGTGTTACAAAGCAAATTGCTTTGACAATGCTGCAACCGTTGTAAATGTTGAAGGGACTGGCCAGCAGGTCAATAACTGCCAATCATGCAGATAGAAAAAGCGGCTTGTTGAGCCTGTGATTTCAACACAGGCCGCAATTATCTAGTACTATTCCTGTACCTCAGCAGCTCTTCTGATTAAACCTGCCTCCCTTTTACATCTCTTTCAGAGTGCGATTCACACACTAATTAGTTGCCTGCTCTCCACTGAGATGTCAGACCCTCAGTCAATTTATCTCTATTTCAGCCTGCTTAGAGTGACTTCCCCAGTTATCAAAATTTAATCATGCCTGCAAAAATGTTGAAAAGTGGTCATTAGAGGCAAAAGGCCACAGGATACAATATTCATTTTTCTCTATCTTGCAGTCATCCAGCTGGCATCTATAATGGATATCCTGGGGGCTGTGAGAACACGTTGATTTATGCAACCTCGCTCTTGCTTTCACTGCGGTGCACCAGGCAGCTTTAAAGAACAGGCTTTAACAAGGTCTGAGGTGGGAGGACATTAATCATGGTAGCATTGTATGTGGAAAAGGGTGCTGTGTAGTCAGAAGAACCCCCTACAGCAAGTCAGTTAGGTTTTTGTACCACCTTCTCAGTGATAAAGGAGAGTTTGACAATTGATTAGACCTCTCGGTAACCTTGCAGTCCTATGAAATGATGAGAAGGAGATAGCAGAAGAAAGAGAGGGGAATTAGAAACAGAATGATTTCCTGGCTGACAGCCTGAAATGTGCAATAATTTCATGATTTCGACTGAAATCAGTCCCAACTCAGAACCTGTTTGAAAAGATTAAAAAAGCCTATTCAGTCACACAGCAGCCAGTACCAATCACTGAGTTCTTCAGCTGATATACTGTTCTACTTGTATAAGGAGCACCAAGACAGCCCCTGTGGGTGCGATTGCTCATAGGAAAATGCTGATTTTCATTCTTAACCTCTTCATTGACAGCACACAGCCTTATGAAAATATTACAGATACCTAATATGATTTTTTTTGTTTAACATCAATCTCATAAAACTTATACAACCTAGTATTAGAAACCCTAGTATTTATAATGTCAGCAAAACAACATAAAAGTATTAGAATTGTAATTAGAATAGAATGTAACTAGTGATAGTTACACTTTCTAAAATGCTAAAGTAAATTTCTTATCTATTCAGGTAAGCATAATGACACTAAGTTGCACACAAGGGACATTAAAATCAGAGGATTACTATAGCGCAACCTTTTGCTTTCTTAAGGAAGACAAGGGTGAGGGCGATCTTCCAACCATTGTAGCAAGTTGGACATAGTCCGATTTCTTGTAATGGTTGCAAAGATTCCCATGTTTTGTGACTCAATTATTACTGTTCGTCCATCCTTAAAGGGGATATTCAACCCCTATAATGACCCCCACAAAGCCCTGGACCCTATACATTATACTTTCCTGCTCCCCGGCACCGTATCACTCTGGATGCCTGCACGGCCGCCGCAATGCTAGGGAGTCTCGCCCCCCCGTCGCGGCCTGCTATTGGCTGCTCCCCCATCACCGGATGTTTTGATTCGAGCAACGGAGAGATGGGTGGCCGTGCAGGGATCCAGAGTGACACAGGTGCTGGGGAGCAGGAAAGCAATGTATGCGAGGGGCCCATGCACTTAGAGGGTTATTATAAGGGTTGGAGTCTGACTCCCTGCATCCTTACTGATCATGAGTAGCTCCAGTGCTGGAAGTAGGAACCAGAAGCGCACAGATCAGTCCATTGTGTTTTGGATGGAACTGGATACATTTCAGTGGGAACAGTGCTGCAGTAACTAGCTATGTAGTTCTGACACTTATTTCCAGCACATACACTACTCCAGAAAAGCTAAATGGTGGTGCCTGTTTTTATTCAACTATGTTCTTCTATAGATGCTGGTGGTCTCTCTGTCCCAAATATTAGGCATTATTTCCTGATTGTCAAATTGAAAGACTATGTTTCTAACAGTGTTTTGTGAAATCCATATAAGAAATATGGATTAGTTCTGTCTTCGACGTACTGGAATCAGGTATCTGTAGTAGCAATGGTTTGAGGTATAATTATTAGTGATGAGCGAATCGAAGCGGCAATATTCGTGATTCGCACGAATATTGCCCGCTTCGGCTCGGCATCCCGAGGCAGCACGGATTTGTGACTATTCGTGCGTCACTGCAAGTTTGAAATGCCCGTTTTTTTCAGCCAATCAGGATCAAAGGGAAGCCTGTGGGAACGCCTGCTGTGATGTAACAGCCCCTATACCTCCCCAGCAGTGATTGGCTGGCAGTGACATGTGACCTAAATTTACATAAAGTAGGGACCTGCACAGTGTCGGACTGGCCCACCAGAGGACCGGAGGATCCTCCGGTAGGCCCCAAGCCACCCAGCCACTTAAAAAAAGCATACTTACCTGTCCTGCCGCGCTGCCGCTGTCCTTGGCTCCCACGCTCCACTGTCTTCCCTTCCGGCGCGCAGATGACCTGATCTGAGGTCTGAGGGGGGGGGAGAGACCCTGATCTGAGGTCTAGTGGGGCACAAGACGCTGACCTGAGGTCTGATGGGGGCACAAGGCGCTGACCTGAGGTCTGATGGGGGCACAAGACACCGACCTGAGGTCTGATGGGGCACAAGACACCGACCTGAGGTCTGATGGGGGCACAAGACGCCAACCTGAGGTCTGATGGGGGCACAAGACGCCGACCTGAGGTCTGATGGGGGCACAAGACACCGACCTGAGGTCTGATGGGGCACAAGATGCCCACCTGAGGTCTGATGGGGGCACAAGACACCAACCTGAGGTCTGATGGGGGCACGAGACGCCGACCTGAGGTCTGATGGGGGCACGAGACGCCGACCTGAGGTCTGATGGGGGCACGAGACGCCGACCTGAGGTCTGATGGGGCACAAGACGCCGACCTGAGGTCTGATGGGGGCACAAGACACCAACCTGAGGTCTGATGGGGGTACGAGACGCCGACCTGAGGTCTGATGAGGGCACGAGACGCCGACCTGAGGTCTGATGGCGGCACGAGACGCCGACCTGAGGTCTGATGGGGGCACGAGACGCCGATCCCTGTACTGTGACATCACTGTGTTTATTATCCCTGTATGGTGACATCACTGTGTTTATTATCTCTGTACTGTGACATCACTGTGCTTATTATCCCTGTACGGTGACATCACTGTGTTTATTATCTCTGTACTGTGACATCACTGTGCTTATTATCCCTGTACAGTGACATCACTGTGTTTATTATCCCTGTACAGTGACATCACTGTGT
This sequence comes from Rhinella marina, assembly GCA_900303285.1. Taxonomy (NCBI): domain Eukaryota; kingdom Metazoa; phylum Chordata; class Amphibia; order Anura; family Bufonidae; genus Rhinella; species Rhinella marina. Next base: position 9,248 of record ONZH01004666.1, on the reverse strand, counting down.
TTATTATCTCTGTACTGTGACATCACAGTGTTTATCATCCCTGTACAGTGACATCACTGTGTTTATTATCCCTGTACAGTGACATCGCTGTGTGTATTATCCCAGTGCAGGAAGAGGTAAGGGGTCTGTGTTTGTTTGTTTGTTTTCTGTTTTTCAGGGTCGTGAATGCAGAGGACTACGTCGGATTCGGTGGACTACGTCGGACCAGCTTTTTTTTTTTTTTAATAAAATGGTCAAACAGGGGTCTGGGGGAGTGTTTATTTCAATAAAATGTTTTATACCTGTGTGTGTGTATTTTTTTTTACAATACTACAGTTTTAGTAATCACGGCTATCTACTGACGGCCCTGATTACTAATACTGGCCTTAGTGCTTGCCGGTATGGCAGGCCAGCACTAACCCCAACATCTATTACCTCGGCACCCACCGCCACCAGGGGTGCCGGGAAGAGCCGGGTACCCGCAGGACTTGACCTTCTAAATTGAGGGTCTGGCTCTGGGGCGGCTGCAGGCTGGTACCATTATGCTGGGAAGGGCCAATAACCGTGTCCCTTCCCACCCTGGTAGTGCCAGGCTGCCGCTGCTGGTTGTATCTGGCTGGTGAAGGAAAAAAGGGGGGGACCCCACGCCATTTTTTTTACAAAAATAATTAAATAATTTTTTTTAAAAATGGCGTGGGGTCCCCCCCTTTTTTCCCAGGGATAATACACACAGTGATGTCACAGTACAGGGATAATAAACACAGTGATGTCAAAGTCCAGGGATAATACACACAGTAATTTCACTGTACAGGGACGCTGCGTCAGGTCATAGTGCGCGCAGGCAGGGAACACAGTGGAGCGAGGAACCTGAGGACAGCGGCGGCCAGAACAGGTAAGTATGCTTTTTTTAAAGTGGCTGGGTGGGCTGATCTGAGGTCTGAGGGGGGCGCGGGGCCCCCCATGAAATCATTGGAGCGGGGGCCTGGAGCAGTAGCTCCAGGTGCTCCAATTATAATCCGGCCCTGGCAGAGCAGCAGATATTAGAACATGGCAACCGCATTAAAGTGATGCGCGCGCTATGTTCTATGTATCGGACGGCAAGAAAACTCGGTATCGAGCTTTGGTACCGCACTAGGTACCGAAACCGTACCGAGTTTTCGATATATCGTGCAACACTACCAGGGAGTACGTGACCACATGCAATCTCCATCCAAAAAGTCATACTGAGGCTCACCACCATGCTTTACACTGCAATCTTATTGAAAGACAGACAATCAGGGGTTCACCGCCAGGTTGTCAGGCAGCATTTTTAAGTGGGTCACCATTACCGTGTCTCTGAAAATTGCCTTGGGGTCATCACCAGACTATTGGCCAGATTTAGAAAAAATGGTGCAATTAGGGAGCCTCAGAGGCATCCCTACATGCTGCCCCTGATGTTTCCTATCCATTTCCAAGGTGTTTCCATCTTTTTCTGAGGTTTTCACATGTTGGGGAAAACTTGACTGTGCAGAACCTTTGGCCCCTGCAAAAATATTCGGGTCTCCCATAGATTTTAATGGGATTCGTGATTCGGCCCGAACCCACGAATCCCGCAGAAAATTCGGGCCGAATACCGAATCCCCGAATATTTTAGGATTCAATCAACTCTAATAATTATCTCAGTCATATGGCTGCTAGGATCTGGTAAGATATTTAAGAAATGTTATATGGTTGTGATCAGAAAATACATGAGGGATCTGTGTATAAATTTGAATCCACTGAATTTTTTATTTTATAGTTCCCCTCTTTGTATAACTTTTACCTTGAAGATTTTAAAGTCAAAGAAGAATTCCGTATGAAACAATGGCTATGACTGCCTTGCCCCACAAAGGAATGATCTGTCTTATTTATAATAAAATTATGGAGAAGAACACTCCATTGAAACCTACATACATGCTGCAATGACTTGGCAGGACCTTTTCTGAGTCCGAGGTCTCCAAGATTTTATTATGTTCACTTGGCACCTCCAGGTGAATTAGCATACAGGTAAATTCCTTTATAGAGATGAGCGAGTAGTGAAATATTCGAAAGTTCGAAATTCGATTCGAATAGACCGCGATATTCGACTATTCGACCGAATATCGAATCCCATTAAAGTCTATGGGAAAAAAATGCTCGCCACTTGGAAATCTCAATTCGACCACTTGGAGGTCACCAAGTCCACCCTGTGAGTGTTCCCCTGGTGGCTGTGGGCCTGATCGATGTTGTGGGACTCTGGGAGACCCTCTCCTCTCTGCCGCCAGCGATGGTGGGTGGGAAAATCTCCATCATGTTCTGCACGAGTTCCCTCTGGTATTCCAGCAATCGATTCGTCCTCTCCTCTACCGGAATAAAAGAGGAGACGTTATCTTTATACCGGGGGTCCAGGAGTGCGAAGACCCAGTACAGTTTGTTCTCCACTATCCGGACAACACGTGTGTCCCGGGAAAAGCAGCCCAGCATGAAGTCAGCCATGTGTGCCAGACTCTGAATAGGCATGACGCCACTGCCCCCACCAGAAGGATCACTTGCCATTTCCTCTTCCGCCTCCTCTCCGCCCCATCCGCGCTGAACCAATGGGACGCACACAGCCTGACTGCTACCCTCGCCGCCAGCATCCTCCTCCTCTTCCACAGCCACCTCCACCTCCACGTCCTCCTCCTCCTCCTCCTCCTGCAACTGCCACCGAGAAGCAGACAAAAGTGTGGTCTGACTGTGTAGCTCCATTGCGTCTCCTCCTACCCCCGTCTCCTCTGCGTGCAATGCGTTCTCCCTTATTGCGATGAGCGATTCTTTAAGGACGCATAGGAGCGGGATGGTTACGCTCACTATAGCGTCCTCGCTGCTGACCTTCTTGGTGGACTCCTCAAAGATACGCAGTACATCGCATATGTCTGCCATCCATGGCCACTTGTGGTTGGCAAACTGAGGGAGCTGAGTTGGAGGCACGCGTGGATTCATAATCTGGTACTCCATCAATGCTCTCTGCTGCTCACACATCCTGGCCAACATGGAATAGGTGGAATTCCAGCGAGTCGGCAGGTCGCACAACAGCCGATGTTCAGGCAAATGGAGGCGTTGCTGGAGTTTTTTTAAGCTAGCAGCAGCTACAGTTGACTTCCGAAAGTGAGCTCACAAGCGCCGCACTTTCACCAGTAGCTCTGCCAGGTTGGGGTAAGTATTTAGAAATTTTTGGACTACCAGATTAAAAACGTGGGCCAGGCATGGTACGTGATTGAGTTCGGCAAGCTCCAGAGCCGCCACCAGGTTACAGCCGTTATCGCACACGACCATGCCTGGTCCTAGCTGCAGCGGCGACAGCCACATCTCCGTCTGCTGCAATATGGCGTCCCTCACCTCTGGGGCGCTGTGCTTCCTGTCGCCCAAGCTGATGAGCTTAAGCACCGCCTGCTGACGTCTCCCTGCGCCAGTGCTGCAACGCTTCCAGCTAGCGGCTGAGGGCGATGTTAAGGCAGAGGAGGAGGAGGAGGGTTTATCAGAACCCCTGCTGGCAATCTTCGGCGGGGGTGGTAGGTAGGCCGTCTCTCTTTGCGACCCCGTCCCCGCTTCCACAACATTCACCCAGTGTGCCGTCAAAGAGATGTATCGTCCCTGGCCGCAAGCGCTTGTCCACAAGTCGGTGGTCAAGTGGACCTTTGCGCTGACTACGTACCTCAGGGCCCGCCTGATGTTACGCGACACGTGCTGGTGCAGGGCGGGGACGGCACTCCGGGAAAAGTAGTGGCGGCTGGGGACGGAATAGCGAGGTGCGGCAGCCGCCATCAGGTCGCGGAAGGCCTGCGTCTCCACAAGCCTAAACGGCAACATCTCCAGGGCCAGCATTTTGGAGATGTGGCAGTTTAAGGCTTGGGCTTGGGGGTGACTCAAGGCGTACTTCCGCCTGCGGTCGAACGCCTGTGAGATGGACAGTTGATGGGACGAGGAGTGTGAAGGCGCAGGCGAAGATGCGGGGGAAGGGGAGGCAGCAGGAGAAGGCCCCAAAGTAGTCGAGGCAGAGGCAGATGTGGAGGTGTCCTGGCTGGAGGTCTGGACCGCAGTGGCAGGAAGACCTGGCGCAGGTTGTATTGCGTTTGCTCTCTCCCACTCAGCCCAGTGCTTGACTTCCAAGTGACGCTGCATGCCTGAGGTGGTCATGTTGCTCTTCTCAGAGCCCCTACTCAGTTTTGAGTGGCAGAGTGTGCAAACCGCGCTCAGTTTGTCATCCGCACAAACATTAAAAAATCTCCACACCACAGAAGTACGAGGCCTCGATGGGGGAGCTTCGCGCGACTGCCTGCTGCCGGGAACAGCTTCGGCCCTGCTGGCTGTGGCCTCACTTATCTGTCTGGACTGTCCTCTGCCTCTGGACATCCCTCTGCCTGTGGACATCCCTTTGCCTGTGGACATCCCTCTGCCTCTGGACATCCCTCTGCCTCTTGCTGCCTTTTTCGGTGCTGCGCAGACCACCACCTCTCCACTGCTTTCCCCGCTGGACATCACCCCTGGCCAAGTGGGGTCCGTCATTTCGTCATCCACCACCTCCTCTTCCACTTCCTCACTCTGCTCCTCCTCCTGCCCACTGGACATTCCAACAGCCTCCCTTGATGGCAACTGCGTCTCATCATCATCATCGCTCATGATGACAGATGCTGGTTCAGGGTCCACATCAGCAGGAGATGGCGAATACTCAAGTGGTTGGGCATCACTACAAACAAATTCCTCTGGTAGCTCCTGGGATTCTTCCGGCACATCTGAAAAAGGACCCGAAAAGAGCTCCTGGGAGGGGTCAAGAGTGGGATGACTCTGTTGGCCAGGTGTGGAGGAAGGAGGGTCAGAGTGAGACTGTGTGGATGACTGGCTGGTGGACAACTGTGTGGAAGCGCTATCGGCTATCCATTGCACCACCTGTTCACACTGCTCAGGCCTCAACAGCAGTGTAACCCGCCCCCTGCTTAACTGTCCCATAAAGGCAGGGATTCTGGATGAGCGGAATCCTGGCTGCCCCTCACCAGCACGCATTGTATCCCCACTGGCTTCAACAAGGCCCACAACAGCATTTCCGCGCCCCCGTCCTCGTCCACGTCCGATTCCGCTAGCCCTCCGCATTTTTTTTTTTTGTTACAATATTTGGCGTACACAGCCGTATACTACCAGGTCAGACGGTGTGTATTAACACCACGTATATAAAAGAGTTTTGCAGGCACGCAGAACGCACAGTACAGGTGCCAAATAACAGGACTTTTTTTAAATATGTCTGATTACACAGCCGTGTACTAACAGGTCAGACGGTGGGTATTAACAGCACGTATATAAAAGAGTTTTGCAGGCACGCAGAACGCACAGTATAGGTTCCAAATAACAGGACTTTTTTTTAAATATGTCTGATTACACAGCCGTGTACTAACAGGTCAGACGGTGGGTATTAACAGCACGTATATAAAAGAGTTTTGCAGGCACGCAGAACGCACAATACAGGTGCCAAATAAAAGGACTTTTTTTTTAATATTTCTAGGTAAACAGCCGTGTACTACAAGGTCAGACGGTGTGTATTAACACCACGTATATAAAAGAGTTTTGCAGGCACGCAGAACGCACAATACAGGTGCCAAATAAAAGGACTTTGTTTTTTTAAATATTTCTAGGTACACAGCCGTGTACTACCAGGTCAGACGGTGTGTATTAACACCACGTATATACAAGAGTTTTGCAGGCACGCAGAACGCACAATACAGGTGCCAAATAAAAGGCCTTTTTTTTAAATATTTCTAGGTACACAGCCGTGTACTACCAGGTCAGACGGTGTGTATTAACACCACGTATATAAAAGAGTTTTGCAGGCACGCAGAACGCACAGTATAGGTGCCAAATAACAGGACTTTTTTTTTAAATATGTCTGATTACACAGCCGTGTACTAACAGGTCAGACGGTGGGTATTAACACCACGTATATAAAAGAGTTTTGCAGGCACGCAGAACGCACAGTACAGGTGCCAAATAACAGGACTTTTTTTTAAATATGTCTGATTACACAGCCGTGTACTAACAGGTCAGACGGTGGGGTATTTACAGCACGTATATAAAAGAGTTTTGCAGGCACGCAGAACGCACAATACAGGTGCCAAATAAAAGGACTTTTTTTAAATATTTCTAGGTAAACAGCCGTGTACTACAAGGTCAGATGGTGTGTATTAACACCACGTCTATAAAAGAGTTTTGCAGGCACGCAGAACGCACAGTACAGGTGCCAAATAACAGGACTTTTTTTTAAATATGGCTGATTACACAGCCGTGTACTAACAGGTCAGACGGTGGGTATTAACAGCACGTATATAGAAGAGTTTTGCAGGCACGCAGAACGCACAATACAGGTGCCAAATAAAAGGACTTTTTTTTAATATTTCTAGGTAAACAGCCGTGTACTACAAGGTCAGACAGTGTGTATTAACACCACGTATATAAAAGAGTTTTGCAGGCACGCAGAACGCACAATACTGGTGCCAAATAAAAGGACTTTTTTAAAAATATTTCTAGGTACACAGCCGTGTACTACAAGGTCAGACGGTGTGTATTAACACCACGTATATAAAAGAGTTTTGCAGGCACGCAGAACGCACAATACAGGTGCCAAATAAAAGGACTTTTTTTTTAAAATATTTCTAGGTACACAGCCGTGTACTAACAGGTCAGACTGTCACGCGAGGTCGGCGTCGCGCTCCCTCTGCACGACATCGCCGGACCTCTCCGCCCCCCTAGAGACGAGCAATAGGGAATTGAAGTGCTGGTCTTGTCAGCCAGCACTTCATGAGTTAATTCTCTGTTTGGGTTTAGCCATGTGGTGCTGATCACACCACATGGCTACTTTACATATTGTTTGGACAGCTTGCTCCGCCTCAGGTCATGTGATGCTGGCCACATCACATGATCCTGGGCGGGCTATTTAAAGATGGCAACTGCCTCACTCAGATGCCTGTGATTTGCTTACACCATTGATCAGTGCTTGTGCGTTCTCAGTTATTGGATTGTTTACTTGGATTTGGATTTCGGACTTTGGACTTTCGACTTCTCTCTGCTTGACCCCTCGGTATTTACGTGACCTCCTGTGTTTGACCCGGCTAGCTGACTTTTCTATATTGTGTTTTGTTACGTCTGTGTTTTGTCTGTCCCTGTGTACCCTCTCCCTTCCTGCGCACTTATACAGTGTAGGGACCGCCTTCGTGGTTGTCCGCGGCTACCTAGGGCCGTTTGAGGCAAGTAGGCAGGGAGAGAAGGAGGGGTTAGCTCAGGGCACACTACCCTTGTCTACCCCCTCGTGACACAGACGATGGGTATTAACAGCACGTATATAAAAGAGTTTTGCAGGCACGCAGAACGCACAGTACAGGTGCCAAATAACAGGATTTTTTTTAAAATATGTCTGATTACACAGCCGTGTACTAACAGGTCAGACGGTGGGTATTAACAGCACGTATATAAAAGAGTTTTGCAGGCACGCAGAACGCACAATACAGGTGCCAAATAAAAGGCCTTTTTTTTAAATATGTCTGATTACACAGCCGTGTACTAACAGGTCAGACGGTGGGTATTAACAGCACGTATATAAAAAAGTTTTGCAGGCACGCAGAACGCACAATACAGGTGCCAAATAAAAGGCCTTTTTTTTAAATATGTCTGATTACACAGCCGTGTACTAACAGGTCAGACGGTGGGTATTAACAGCACGTATATAAAAGAGTTTTTCAGGCACGCAGAACGCACAATACAGGTGCCAAATAACAGGACTTTTTTTTAAATATGTCTGAGTACACAGCCGTGTACTAACAGGTCAGACGGTGGGTATTTACACCTGGTATACAAAAAGGGTATTGCAGGCACACAGAACCCAGAACACTAGAGCCAAAGAAACTGTATTTAAAAAAAAAAAAATGTACACAGCCGTATACTGCCAGAAGATCAGATGGTGCATATACACACTAGGTATATAACAGGGTTTTGCAGCCAAAAAGAACGCAGAACAGTAGTGCCAAATATAGTTTGGTATGTAGAAGAGCACCTAATACACCACTAATGCCTCTCTCTGTCCCTACTCCAGCAGCTATCCCTGAATACAGCAGCCGTTCTCTGCAGAGTGTATATAGTAGTAAAGCTATCACTGTACTGCACTATAGTAGCCCTGATAAGGGCTTTTAATCACGCTCCTGCCTGTCCAAACAGCTAAAACCTATCTCTCCCTTCTCCAGCCTCTGTCCCTGACTAAGTTCACGCAGCATATGCGAACGAGCAGGAAGACCTGAGTTTTTAATATTCGAGGTCACGTGGTTTTCCAGCCAATCCATGTAGACGCCGTTTTCCGCGCTGCCAGCGTGCTCCGCGGGCCTGTCATACCCCCCTGCATGGTGATTGGTGGAAAAAGAGCGCCAGGGAAGGTGGGAGGGGAAACGAATTCTAAGTGCGCCATCGCCGTTATACTCGATCGAAATCTAGTATGCCGATAGCGTAGTATTCGATCGAATACCGGCTCGATCGAACACTACTCGCTCATCTCTATTCCTTTAAGCTTATCACTAGGTGGTACCGAACCTCTGATGTCTTGCACAGACTAAACCCTGCATGACCTGTGGAGTGCTGGAGGTGCTTTACAGCACTTGGTTCTGCACTGCATATACGTATGGTGGCAATATCCTTTAATACTTCCTTTTTGGGAAAAGGTCAGTGATGTCATCAATCAGATCTGTTCCACTTCCATCACTCTCACCCCCACCCTTATGCTCAACTTACCTTTCAACTCCTGTCCCATCTCCAAATACAACTTACCCTCTTTTCTCATTATGGTTACTAAACTCCTAATACCTCTTCATTGGCTAAGCACGGCCACTCCCTCTTTGGGAGAATGGGTGACAAAAGTGCAGGAAATTTTCAGATTGGAGGAGCTTTCCAGTTGGATAATGCATATACACGACACGTTTCATAAACTATGGTCTCCTTGGACCTCCTGGCTCAACACTTGTAATGACCTTCCTAATACAACCCTAGATGCAGCGGGAGGCCAAACACCAATACCACTACCCCTACTGCCATGAGTCATCCTACCTTCAAGTGGTACCCCCATCCTTCTGTATTCAACAGGATTTATTTTGTTGTTATGTTTGTAAGATGCCATACACACCTTTAGCATGTGACTAGAAACATTCTGTATATATGAAGGATATGTAATTGCTGTATGTATACGAATGCCTTTGTAATGTTGCCATGAC
>ONZH01004665.1:0-39832 GCA_900303285.1 Rhinella marina | reverse complement strand
CTGCAGCCACTTGAGCTTTTCCGGATCCTCCTGCCGGGACAGCTGGGGTAAGAACTTTCGGCTGCAGCGGTTTCCGGAAAGGTTGCATCCAGGGAAGAAGACCCAGCTTCCCCGACTGCTGCTGGCTTCATCTTCCACGGCAGCTGGTACTGGTGGATCACCGTAGATTGCAAGGTGAATGAAGACGTAGTCAGCTGACCCAGCTGTATGGACTGTGGTGGTGGTGGTGGTGATGGCAGTCCAGGAATCAGAGGCTCAGGCTGAGGCTGTGGCTTTTCACTGAACCGAAGGACGCCATCTGGGAACTCCTGCAGGCAGCACAAGTGTCCTGGACCTGGTGGTTCATCCGGCCACACTTCTGGTTACCTTGTAGGCACCAGAGGCTGCGAAAGGAGGGTAACCCCGGTCGCAAATGGGCCTTTCAGGGACGCCATGGGGGTGTACTCCACCTGATCCCCCACGTACAGGCTATGCCGATGTTGTGGCAGGTACGGCTGTTTCAGCAACCTGCGGCCCACGAAATATTCCTTCTCATCCTCATCATCCTGCAGGAAGCCAGACCCTCTTCAAACCGAAAACCAAACCACAGTTGCCTTCCTGCGTTCCAGTGAAGGATCTCCCGGCCTAGGGTGGTCGAGTACCTGTATGACCCAGTCTTCCACTGCGGTTTTATACTCCCAGAGGGTCTGTGCATGGGCCGTCACAGATGCCGGATCAATGGGATTCTGGTGTATGGAAGGGGTGGATCTCCTCCTGGGTGGCGAAGTGGACGCTCCAGCCACCTCCACCGGACGAGCCATAGCGGACACTCCAGCCGCAGAAGGCAAAGCAGATGCTCCAGCTGCCTCATGAGTCGCAGCAGCAGTTGGTAAGGAATAGGATGACCGAAGGCACCGAAGCTGGGATTCTCTTGATCTTGACTTGTGACTTCTTAATGTCTGAAGCGGGGGGTGGTTCTGGTAACTCGTCCCCAAAGAACATCTCGTTCCAGTTGGGACGCAGGTCACGCAGCTTTTTTTGAGCCATGCTTGCACTTGCAGTAAATACTTGCTCTCAGGTCAGCAGTCAGCACTGGTCTAAACTGGTTCAAAGTGACTCAGAGGAAGGTGGAGTACTGAGGGAGGAGTCTTCACTCCCTATAAGTGCAAATAGTTAGTTCCCGGTGGCCGGGGCTGTTTTTTTCCAGTTCTGAGGGGGGGCGTATCCTCACTTTCCCGCTCTTGCGTGCAAGTACCGTCATTGTCCCGCCTCACGCATAATGCATACGTTTCATACGGTTCATACGTATCGTACGTATAGTTAGCATGTAAACTTTTGCGTAGATTTACGAGTAATACGAAGCGAAACCAAGGAAATTCGGATTCGCTTTGCAGCTGAAAATTTCCATGATTCAATACGAATCTACAAAGTGGCGAATACATTCACTCATCTCTAATTATAATCCAAAAGACCAGCACAAATTTTGTTACCCATATTAATAATATATTTTGGTGTCAGTTTGCAAATGTAATAAATTAAGAGCTATAATTTGAAAAAAAAAAAAAACAGATTACAATTTTTTGCAGTTTTCTCCAAAATAATAATAAACAACCCTGTGTGTCCCAAAAAAAAACAACTCTGCAAAAAATGATTTGCTAACCAAGAAATTAAAAGAATTAGGACTGTTCAACTGCCATAAGTGCTCACAAAAAGTGTCTGCTCACTAATGGGTTAATGCAGATTTCAAAATGCCTGATGTTTAGAATTGACTCAAGGAGTTGTTGGAGAAGGTTGGGATACCTGGAGGAAACCCATGCAAATATATGGAGAGCATACAAACTCCATGCAGATGTTGCCCTTGGTTAAATTTGAAACCAGATCCACAGCAATAAGCAATGAGCCAACATGCTCCTAAATGAGTAAGTGCTACTGGAGCTGACTTTTTTTCCCCTACGATGGTTGTTGGAGGGGGCTGGGGTGCCCAGACTAGACCCATCCAAACATGGGGAGAACATACAAACTCTATGCAGATGTTTTCTTTTGGTTGGATTTGAACCCAGGACCCCAGTGCTAAAAGCCACCATGGACAATATGTTCATGGACTAACCCCCTCCACAGGGTCATCACACCCCAACACCTGATGACCAGCCATTAGAGATGAATGAATTGATTCTAAACAAATGGGATGCAACGTGAATTTTGTTAATTTTGGTATTATTTATAAAAATTCAAGTTGCATGTGAATTCGAATATTTAGAGATTGAAGTTGAATTTTAGGGAGAGAGAAAAAATTAATAAAAAAAAAGTGAGAGACTGGAGAGTCCTAGGAGACAGGACTTTTCAGGCCAACTGGAACACTTTTGATTTAGGTTTTGTGTTTGATTTTCACTTCAACTGAATTTGACTAAGGGCTCAAGCAGACGTTAGCCGTCTGTGCCCATATTGTGGACTGCAAATGGCGGGTCCACAATATACGGACACCAGCCGCTTGCAGGCCGTACTGCAGATGCGGAGCCATTGAGTTAAATGGGTCCAGAATCTGCAAGATATGGCACAGAGACACATATCAGAAGCACTAAAGAATGTGGTGCGGACCATATATTGTGGATTGTGGACCCATTAAAGTTAATGGGTCCAGATCTGCAAACAGCATGCACACAGCCGTGCATATGGCCATGAGCCCTAAATCAAACCCAAATCAAACTTTGATTGACTTGCTCATGTCTACCAGCCATCCATATAATACATTGACGGCTCTCCATACTTGGGTGGCCATCTTTACCACACATTAAGGTCTTATAAAATCTAAAGCATTATTGGTATCTGGTCAGATCCCTGAAACACCGCCATGAACCCACAGAAGACATGGTGATGAAGAGCTGAAAATGCTCCTAGAACAATGTCCAGCGACCACTCATTTACCTGCTAAAGATCCGGTTAATGTCAGAATTTGGCAGAAAAGGAATCAAAGACAGGAACATGGTGAATACATGGAACAGGTGAGTGACAAACAAGATGTTTGACCTCTTTCTGGTGGATGAAGACAATGTCTGTCTTGAGCAGAAGGCACAACACAACAAACATATCCACAATTAAGATAAAAATGGTACTGCTCAATCCAAAGTACAAACCACAAGTCCCAGGTCCTGCTCTCCAAAGATGAATCCAGAAGAAAAGAAATCCTGCAGCCCTCACCATTTACCAAAGCTTCATTTGCATTAAAATCATGATCACAGGATATAAAAGCACATACAGTCGTTATGATGAAGTGTGGGATGTCCCGGAACGGCTGCAGGCTGTATGCTCTCCTCATCCCACGCCCATTAAAGAAGAAGTTTTATGAAATGTTGTCTGCTGTGGGGGTCATTTTCTTCTATATTGCAGATGAAGGGCACACTTGTCATGCTGATCGGGCGAGCGCTGCCACTCTGCCCCTGCAATTAGGATCAGGGCAAAGGCTTTAACACACAGATGCAGCCCAGCTGTAATGGCAGAGAAAGATCCCACGTTTGTCATCAGACGAGCCTTTTGGTGGTGGTGGTGTTACAGTGTGGGCGGTGTGTCTAGTCAATACAGAACTTCCCTACACTTTGTGAACAAGCCCATACTACATGAAGAACATAATTAATCCCGTCATTGTGTCTCTGCATGAACAACACAGGCCTAATTTCATCTTCATGGAGGACAATGCTCCAGCTCATCGAGGTCGCATCATTAGGGAATGGCTGCTGGAGACTGGGGGACCTCAGATGGAGTGGCCTGCACTTTCTCCTCACCTGAATCTCACTGAAAACCTATGGGATCAGTGCAGGAGGGCATTACATGTAGTGATCAACGTTCCAGCATAGCTATACATACAGATGCTCCACAGGTTTTTCTTTGTCTGTTCTTTGTTCTTCTTTGTCTGACAGCACTGTTCTTTGTCATCTCTCTTATAACACCGTTGATTGGATGGTGCCTGCATTAAATTTCGGGAACAGTTGAATGTTAAGTTTCTGTAGAGCATCCATGGTGTTGAAAGTGGACAGTCACATAGGTAGAGAAGAATCTGGACGGTCAAGACAGACAGATGCATGCCACAATTATTATATAAGAAGATCTGCTGTATCTACGAGGACAGCCATGACATCCCAAATTGTATCTGCAGTAGCCCCTGCAGAGACAACTTGGACCGTAAGAAACTGGTGTGTGAAGCAGGACTGCATTCATGCACTCCACTAGCTCATTTGCCACTGTTCTCTCAGGCAAATCACCTCCATGTGATGTCTCCTTTATTCAAACATACTGCACCTGTACTAAACTCCCAACTGTACAAGTGTAGATGGCAGGTGAAGTGTATTTGAGCAGGAGACATCATATGGAGGTGACTTGCTTGGTCACATGACCCTCCATCAGCAGCCATTTTATGGACAAGTCATCTGTGTAGACAGCACAAAAGACTTGGCAAACAAGGAGGAATAACTTATGAAATATAGAAAATGGTGCAGAATTTCAATAAAGCTTATGTTAGTAAGTGCCATATACTCATCTCACAAACACATTGGTCAACAGTAATCAGAAAGTGGCCAACCCGTTTAAGCAAAATTCTGCAACATATAAGGCATTTTCCACAGATTTTATGAAATGGACATGGGAAATCTACAACACTGAAGGACAGGGCACCATTTCACTGTTCACTTCAGGTAGCGGAAGGTCAGATGCACACCTGCCTTTGGCAAAATAACCGGACATCTGGTGAGTTCCTCTGTACCAAACTTCTTGTATATCAGCATAGCACTGTCTGGTGAGCTAAGAACAATTGAGGAGAACCAACTGCAGTCACCAGTTATTTAGACTAAGGGGTGACTATTCTAGCATAGTGCTCCATGGTCATCTGCTTCCTTAAAGGGAACCTGTCATCTCCGAAACACCCCCTGAACTAGAGTAAGCGGTGTATAGTGTAAGTGATGCTGAATCCGAATATGTAAGTTTTATCTTCATACTCACTTCCATTCTGACACTGTGCTCCCACAAACCAGCAGTAAAATGCACTCAGTGGACTCTTCTTTGAGTCCTCTCCATTATGTGAGTGAGCACCGGAGTCCACTGTGTGCATTTTATTGCTGGTTTGTCGGAGCACAGCGTCAGAATTGAAGTGAGTATGAAGATAAAACTTACATATTCGGATTCAGCATCACTTACACTATACAATGCTTACTCTAGTTCAGGGAGTGTTTCGGAGATGACAGGTTAGCTTTAAGGACCTCTTTCTGGACAACAGCCTGAAGTTATTAGGGAGTGGCAAACTTAATTCATAGAAATCATTTGAGAGTCTACTGTCACAGATCTACCGAGACACACAGACGTCTCCACGACAGTGAGTGGCAGGAGATCTTTGAGACTGGCAACACGTGGTTTGATGTGACATGTTTACCTTGTGGATCAATAGGTGTCTGTGTTGTTTTGGGTACTGGCCACACCCTTAGCTTCCAGATGTTGCTATTGGGGTCATTTAGCTTTCCCTATTTATAGTTGTTTCTCCCACTATGCTGTGTGGTTTATAGCTTCAATTGGACCTGTGGTGTTTGGATCTCGGCGGAGTTCCTTGTGCTGCCATAGCTTCTTGGAAATTAAGTGTTACCTTTCCCTTTTGTTTCTTATTTAGCTTTTTCTGTTTGCTGCATTTCCTAGTCGTTTTGTATCAGGCCTCCGTGAGACTCCTGTTCCTCCTTCCTTTGCAGGAACAGGCTGTCTCTTTTCTGTCATTAGTACCAGGGTCCTTTAGGGGGAGATAGGACTTCCTGTGTATGAACTCACCTACCTTTGGGGTCTGTTCATACTGGTAGTCAGTCAGGGCTTTGGTTAGGGTTTTCACTAGGAGGTGTCCACTTTCCTTCCCTCGTTTTTAGGCCTTATTTCCTTTTCCTTTCCCTCCTATATTGGGTGTGTGGTATTTCTCTCACACCAGAGCGTGACATCTACATTTGGATTTTGAACCATTATGTGCCATAATACAAGCACATTTTTGCATCTGTATTATAGCTGCAATACCCAGACATCAGGCAACCAAATCTTACCACATCTAATTTTTATTCTGTTGCATCAGAGAAAGTCCTTGTTTTGTGCCTTGTATACCGATGCCAAAATGTGTCCATATAATGGGCAAGGGGAAAGTGACCATAAGAATCAAGATGACCAGAATTACATCACATTAGCATTACATTATATCTCAACATCTGTGCAGAAAACATGTGAGGCAGTGTAGGGTGATTTTAATAAAGACAAAAAAAGCAAATAAAATCCTCTTATTATTGCAGGGGCTGTTGGATTTTGATGGATTATTGTATGATTATATATTCTGGTTGTACAAGCACATCTGTACTATGGGCCCTACCATACATTTGTATACTTCCAACTCCATGGCTGCTTGTAAGTGTGGTATTGCGACTTAGTCAGTTTCCCTTTAAAGGAGACGAGTTTCAGTATCAGATATGAACTATGACCAGCCATGTTGTGCTGTATTTGGAAGAAAACAGCCATATTTTTCTAATTCTGAACAAGGTGTGGGTGTAAGTTGCTCCTTGGCTGATGCAGTTCAAGATTGTCAGAAACTGAGGCAAGGTATCAGTCTGATCAGTGAAGGATCCTCATAATCCTGTTATTGGGGGTGCTGATGTCTTTATCACTAATGTGGCCAGTGGAGATTGCTGGATCTTGGGTTTTTCACTGGTCCGTGTAGGTCTTGGTTTCCATAGGAAATTCTTGGCTTAAGATGGCCTGAAAACAAAAAATAAAAATAAATTAGGTTACCTAAAGACAGTAATATATACTATACCTGGATAGAGGTGGTCCCCATTCCTTGTATTAAAGGGTGTGGATGAGAATGTGCTAATTTTGGTGGGATTGTTTTATGTACATGGGGTGTACTGACTCTCAACGATAATGTGACCCATCCATTGTTTTCATGAGCAATACTCCTCAGTCAGAGGGTCTGGCAGCAACTTACTCCTGTCTCCCTATTGAAAATGCATGCATGCTCGGCTGAACCAGAAGTGCATGTGTAGAAGTGTATCGGAATTGTACTAAAATCCAAATCAAGTTTGTGCATATATTCTGTATGCAGTTTATCAATTTCTAAAAAAGGAAGCTGAGAGCTGCTACTGCTGTCTTGTCAGGGAGGAATGCAGACATAACAGGTTGTATCAAAGCCACATTATATTTTTTGCTTTGTTTTTGCAACTAAAATGTGTTTTTGCAGTGATTTTCCATGATTGCAGCATCCAATTTGCCACAATTACAGAAAACTGTGGCATAAAATGCGCAACGGCCATAATGTAGGTGTAATGTGTAAACCTGAACTGGTTTTTAGGCACCATGTCCCATTTGAAGGCCTCCTAATGCACCCCTACAGTAGAAACTCCCAAATGGTGACCCCAATTTGGAAACTATGGGATAAGGTGACAGTTTTATTTATATTTTGGGGTACATATGATTTTTGATCGCTCAATATAAAGCTTTTTGTGAGGCAAGGTAACCAAAAGATGTCTGTTCTGTCACAATTTTTATTTTTTGTTTTTTACAACATTCATCTGACAGGTTAGATCATGTGCTATTTTTATAGAGACAGTATGAAATATGTCTACTTTTTTGTTTGCTTGTTTCAGTTTTACATAATGAAGAATTTTTGGAAAAAAAAGACAGCCATAGTTATTTTTTATTTTTTTTGGGTGATTGTCTTATGTAGGAGCTAATTTTTTGCGGGATGAGGTGATGGTTTGATTGATACTATTTTAGGGTGCCTCTGAATTTTTGATTGCTTGGTATTACACTTTTTGTGATGTAATGTGACAAAAAATGGCTTTTTAGCGCAGTTTTTATTTATTTTTACGATGTTTATCTGACGGGGTATATTATGTGATATATTTATAGAGCCAGTCATTACGGATGTCGTGATAACTAATATGTGTGTGGGGTTTTTTTTCTATTTTTTATTATAAAATTGGGCGTTTTTGCTTTTTTACTTGAAACTTATTTTTTTTACTTTTACTCTTTAACTGGTGATCTTTACCAGGCATGGATAAGACTGCTATATGAGCTTCAAGTGCATGGGTAGCTCGGAGTGTCCGCTCCAATAGGGCTTAAATGTATTGCACAAGTCTGGGGCATAAGACTGGGAAAAAATTCCAATAATAAGAAGCTAGCAGACCATCTGGGCCAGAGAATTTACCTGAGGGTGTGGTATAGAGAGCAGTTTTAATTTGTTGGATAGTAACAGGGGCAGTAAGAGGACGGCATCATCTTCTATTAAAACAGGCAAATAGAGAGATTCAAGAAATTGGTGTATTTGAGTCAATCTATTACTCAAAGCTGTTGATGATTGCTGTGTTCTCAAATTATTTAGGAATGATAAAATGCAGAGAAGGTGTGTCATGTTCTAGCGAGGGTCCTACCGATCCCTAGAACATCTCAGGCAACCAAACATAAGGCAAGCAATCAGACAAAGCTAGGACCAACACGAATACTTTATTCACAGATGCAGACATGGCAGGAAACTGGACCACCAGAGAAGGGACCATAGGCAGGTAATATCACTCGGCCAAGTGCACCAGTTTGACTTGGGCCACACCCAGAGGGCAGATGGAATATCCCCAGGTCAGGTGATCCCTAAACCCACAGCACACAGGATCATATAGAAGGGTTCTCTCTAGGGAGGCTATTTAAAGAGGACCTTTCATGTTTTTTTTTTACAGTAGCTAAATACCTTAACTCGTAGGGTACCCCCCGCTGATGCTGCCACCTGTGACCGTTCTTCAAAATAGCGCTCCTGCGCCCCGCTGCGGCCCCCTGTATTTTTCTCGCTCAGTATGAGAAAAAAACTCCTTGGCTGTGACGCTCTCCGATGTGATTGGATCGCGGCACAGCCAGGGAGAAGGAGACGCCCATTGAGAAACCCGAGCGTCTCCTCCTCCCTGTACCGATGCTCAGTATTAACATACTGAGCGGGAAAAATACAGGGGGGCACAGTGGGGCGCAGGAGCGCTATTTTGAAGAATGGTCACAGGTGGCAGCATCAGCGAGGGGTACCCTACGAGTTAAGGTATTTAGCTACTGTAAAAAAAAAACATGAAAGGTCCTCTTTAAGACAAAAGAGAGGTGACTTGAAGCATGTGCTATCTTTTTAAATGAGAGCCCAAGGCAATAAATTTGCCTCTAATAACTGCTTTATGGGCCCCCCATATGGAGGACTGAGAAGCTAAACAGGTCAAAATACCTATTGAGTTTGCCAGAAAACAAATTGACCATGGAAGTAGTATCTAACAGAGCAGAATTAAGCCACCGTGTCCAGTCTCTAGGGAAGTTTTGGAAAAGCCAAAGTAAGTGTGATAGGGGCATGGTCTGAAATGGAAATACAGTGGATATCTGCCAAGTACAAAATAATCAAGTCTCTGGTATGACCTGTGCGCATTTAAAGGGAACCTGTCATCTCCGAAACACCCCCTGAACTAGAGTAAGCGTTGTATAGTGTAAGTGATGCTGAATCCGAATATGTAAGTTTTATCTTCATACTCACTTCCATTCCGTCGCTGTGCTCCCACAAACCTGCAGTGAAATGCACTCACTGGACTCCAGTGCTCACTCACATAATGGAGAGGACTCAAAGAAGAGTCCAGTGAGTGCATTTTACTGCAGGTTTGTGGGAGCACAGCGTCAGAATGGAAGGGAGTATGAAGATAAAACTTACATATTCGGATTCAGCATCACTTACACTATACACCACTTACTGTAGTTCAGGGGGTGTTTCAGAGATGACAGGTTCCCTTTAAGTAAAGTATAGCATTTGTCACACATCACACAGCCTTAGATCTAAGAGTCAAAGATAGGATTGAAGGTGAGGTCACTTCCAAGTGTAATTAGGTCAGAGGCAAAAAGGGAGATGGTATGCAAACTATCCTTTATCCTTCATGCCAGTATTAGTAGAGATATATTACCTCTAACAGATAAGAGGTAAAGATATACAAAAACCAGCACAGAATATGCTCACAAAAGGCACTAATTTTAACCGAAATTCAGAGACTAGTACTGTAACTCAGGTAACTGGGTCCTTAGCAGGGTTCTTCCTAGGCTTTGGAGATCTCAGCTTCTTAGCCATGAACAATGCGGAGATAGGAGGAAGCGACTGTAAATCCTCATCATCAGGAATAGGCATCCAGGATGGAATGTCCAATGACGTCATGTAGAGCGCTTCACAGAAATGCTGGAGGTCTTCTGAGGTTCTGATGGTTCCTGTAAGTAACCAGGATGCCAAAGGGGAACAGCCACCAATAAAGAATCTTAGAGGCTTGCAGTTTGTCTGTGAGAGGTTTCATAATCCTCCTTTTCTGCAGTGTTGAGGGCGCCAGGTCTTGGAACAACTGCAGTTGTGCCCCTCAAGGGCTTTGACACCGTACTCTCTGACTGTCTTAGCTGTCTGTCCTTATCATCTGCTGGTCCTGATGCTCCTGCTCCTCCTCCTCCTCCTCCTCCTAGTGGGTCATTCCATCAGGGATCGATCACCGAAGAGATTGCCAAGAGACAACAGTATGCGTGTACTCATCCAACGGTGCAGAAGCTGAACGTGCTCCTGGCCAAGTTACCGGTGCTGCAGTTCCTCCATTACCAAGTGGTGGACTCTGAACCTTTCAGAGAACTGATGGCTTGTGCTGAGCCGAGGTGGAGAGTCCCAAGCCACCATTTCTTTGCCAAAAAGGCAGTACCATCCCTGCACACGTATGTAGGACAGAAGGTGGGCCAGTCCTTGAGCCTGTCGGTGTCTGCTAAGGTACACGGCAGCGCCGACATGTGGAGCTGTAACTACGGTCAGGGATAATATATGTCCTTTACGACCTGCACAGCCACACCAGCAACTTTGCCAGGTGACACCACTTTAACCTCTATGTTCTCATGCTGATGGTCCTGCGACAATGTCCGCCTCTGCCTCCACAGTGTCCTTAGCCTCCACTGCAGGGACAATTCACAGTGCCCCTCCAGCATACCACATGTGCAGGGCACTGCGGTGTCACGCAGTAATGCAGTAATTCTAAGAGTGTGTAGTAATTCTAAGAGTGACGCCTGCCATCTACATGTTATGCTGACTCACAGTATTGCATCCCTACCACAGCAGACTCCCTATGCATGTTACTGCAACGCACAGTGTTCTACATCACTATACAGGCTCTCTGAAGCCAGGAAATAGCTGTTTTCTAATGCGATTCGCCACAAATAAATTCGGATCGAACCAAATTTCGGCTGGAAAATTCAGCAAACCGAATTTTTTATTTTGATTTTTCTCTCTAGTTCTGACCACCCTGCAATCCAACATTCCTAGTATCTCCAAGAGGCAGGCAGAGAATGGACCAACTGCCCATCCCAAGAGAGAAGATGGCAAGAAAATTAGGTGTCCATGCACTTCATTAGGTACTGACAAGGGAAGAGCAGGATGGCCCAGTCACAGAATGTTGAGCTTGTAACCGCGTGAGGAGTCAATATAGTGGTCAGTCACAGAGTGGCGAGGGCCTAAGGGAGAATATGGGGCAGGGCCAAACCTTATGCTGTGCAGCCACAGACAAAGCCAGGAAGCAGATCATGCTCTACACTTGACAAGCCACCCCAAATCTTAGGGTAAGAGTTACTGGGATTTACCTGGGGCACTATCTCTCCTTGGGGAGTGAAAGCCTTAATCGACATGAGTAGACTTATAGGCCATACATGCTCCTCTAGATTTCTGGGAAGAAACATTGTAGGTCATAGATAACCCCTTTAAATTAATGCCAAAACACATGAAGTTCCTGCTTGTCTCTCCTTTTTGTCCTCTAGACAAGCAGGAAAGTGAGTTGGGTCACCTTTGTGCCAGTGATTGGCTAAGCAGTCATTTCCTTTATACCAAAAGGAACCGAAACCAGAAAACCCCTTTCAGGCTTTTGGTTTAATTTTAAAGAATATCCAATCACATTGGAGAGCGTCACAGCCAAGGAGTTTTTTTCTCCCTGGCTGTGACGCTCTCCGATGTGATTGGATCGTGGCACAGCCAGGGAGAAGGAGACGCCCATTGAGAAACCTGGGCGTCTCCTCCTCCCTGTACTGATGCTCAGGATTAACATACTGAGCGGGAAAAATACAGGGGGCCGCAGCGGGGCGCAGGAGCGCTATTTTGAAGAATGGTCACGGGTGGCAGCATCAGTGGGGGGTACCCTACGAGTTACGGTATGTAACTACTGTTAAAAAAAATGCATGAAAGGTCCTTTAAATACAATATTTGCTTTCTAAATAAAAAATGAAAATTACTGACCATTTTCTCTTCTTTGGCAGGTGGATTTCTAAGCAAGAGAAAGAGAGGACAATAGATAATGTTCAGTAATCCAATGACTGCCATTAACCAGGGAAATCCAATGGCTTCTGCAATAGCGCCACCACATGAAGGCCCTGAAATGACAGATTATATTTAGGCTTCATGCACACGACCATATTTTACATGTAAAAGCCACAGACAGTGTATATACACTGAGATACAGACCAGAGAACAGTCCTATTATATAAATGATATATATACTCCGGAGACTGCATCCTATACACTGATATACAGACCAGAGAACAGTCCTATTATATAAATGATATATATACACCGGAGACTGTGTTCTACACACTGATATACAGACCGGAGAACAGTCCTATTATATAAATGATATATATATATATATATATATATATATATATATATATACCAGAGACTGTGTACTGTACACTGATATACAGACCAGAGAACAGTCCTATTATATAAATGATATATATACACCGGAGACTGCGTCCTATACACTAATATACAGACCAGAGAACAGTCCTATTATATAAATGATATATATACACCGGAGACTGTGTCCTATACACTGATATACAGACCAGAGAACAGTCCTATTATATAAATGATATATATACACCGGAGACTGTGTCCTATACACTGATATACAGACCAGAGAACAGTCCTATTATATAAATGATATATATACACCGGAGACTGTGTCCTATACACTGATATACAGACCAGAGAACAGTCCTATTATATAAATGATATATATACACCGGAGACTGTGTCCTATACACTAGGGTGACCAGATCTGGGTTTCTGAAAAGGAGGACACCTTTTTTTTTTTTTTTTTTTTTGGGGGGGGGGGCACCCCCCCCCCCCCCCCCGAAAAAAAAGGTGTGCTCCTTTTCAGAAATAAAATAATAAAGGGAAATTCAGGTCCCCCTATTCCCTGGGGTATAGTGTAATGCCATTACACTATACCCCAGGGAATGGGGACCCGAACTTCCCTTTATTATTTTCCGTTATAACATGGTTATAACAGAAAATAATTGTTAAAATGGCCCTTAGAGGTTAAAAATAATTTAAAAAACTCACCTTTTCCACTTGTTCGCGGCGCAGCCGGTCCGGTGTCTTCTTTCTTCTTTCACCTTGCAGGACCTGCAAAGGGACCTTTGGTGACGTCACCGCGCGGTGAGCACGCTCACCACGTGGTGACCGCGGTGACGTCACCAAAGGTCCTTTTGCAGGTCCTGCAAGGCCGGGAAAGAAGACATCGGACCGGCTGCTCCGCGAACAAGTGGAAAGGTGAGTTTGTTTTTATTATTTTTAACCCTAAAGGCCATTTTAAAATTTAAAATGACTTTGTTGGACTGCCTCAAACTGTTTGAGTCAAGCATAAATTATGTTTGACTCAAACAGTTTGAGGCAGTTCAACAAAATCCCGGACGATTTTCCAATTCCCCCCGGACATTTTTTTAATGTCCAAAAGTAGGACATGTCCGGGGAAAAGAGGACGTCTGGTCACCCTACTATACACTGATATACAGACCGGAGAACAGTCCTATTATATAAATTATATATATATACAGGGTCGGACTGGAGTACCTAGGGCCCACCAGAGGAAATAATTCTTGGGGCCCACCATAAAAAAATATCTGTGTTTGTATTTGTATTATCCCAGTACTGTGACATCACTGTGTTTATTATCCCTGTACTGTGACATCACTGTGTTTATTATCTCTGTACTGTGACATCACTGTGTTTATTATCCCTGTACGGTGACATCACTGTGTTTATTATCCCTGTACTGTGACATCACTGTGTTTATTATCTCTGTACTGTGACATCACTGTGTGTATTATCCCAGTACTGTGACATCACTGTGTTTATTATCCCTGTACTGTGACATCACTGTGTTTATTATCTCTGTACTGTGACATCACTGTGTTTATTATCCCTGTACGGTGACATCACTGTGTTTATTATCCCTGTACGGCGACATCACTGTGTTTATTATCCCTGTACGGTGACATCACTGTGTTTATTATCCCTGTACGGTGACATCACTGTGTTTATTATCCCTGTACTGTGACATCACTGTGTTTATTATCCCTGTACGGTGACATCACTGTGTTTATTATCCCTGTACGGCGACATCACTGTGTTTATTATCCCTGTACGGTGACATCACTGTGTTTATTATCCCTGTACAGTGACATCGCTGTGTTTGTTATCCCTGTACAGTGACATCAGTGACATCGCTGTGTGTATTATCCCAGTGCAGGAAGAGGTAAGTGGTCTGTGTTTGTGTGTTTGTTTTCTATTTTTCAGGGTTGTGAATGCAGAGGACTACGTCGGATTCGGTGGACTACGTCGGACCAGCTTTTTTTTTTTTTTTTTTTTTTTTTTTTTTAATAAAATGGTCAGACAGGGGTCTGGGGGAGTGTTTATTTCAATAAAATGTTTTATACTTGTGTGTGTGTATTTTTTTTTTTACAATACTACAGTTTTAGTAATTAGGGCTATCTACAGACGGCCCTGATTACTAATACTGGGCTTAGTGCTTGCCGGTATGGCAGGGCCAGCACTAACCCCAACATCTATTACCTCGGCACCCACCACCACCACCAGGGGTGCCGGGAAGAGCCGGGTACCTGCAGGACCGGACCTTCTAAATTGAGGGTCTGGCTCTGGGGCGGCTGCAGGCTGGTACCATTAGGCTGGGAAGGGCCAATAACCGTGTCCCTTCCCACCCTGGTAGTGCCAGGCTGCTGCTGCTGGTTGTATCTGGCTGGCGAAGGAAAAAAGGGGGGGACCCCACGCCATTGTACTATACAGTGTACTATACAGTGTACTATACACTGATATACAGACCAGAGAACAGTCCTATTATATAAATGATATATATACACCGGAGACTGCGTCCTATACACTGATATACAGACCAGAGAACAGTCCTATTATATAAATGATATATATACACCGGAGACTGTGTCCTATACACTGATATACAGACCAGAGAACAGTCTATTATACTAAATGATCTATATACACTGGAGACTGTGTCCTATACACTGATATGGAGAACAGTAAATGATATACACTGGAGACTGTGTCCTATACACTGATATACTATTAGATAAATGAACGGATACACACGGAGACTGTGTCTATACACTGATATACAGACCAGATATATATCCATATATATATGATATATAGAACACTGGAGACTGTCCTATACACTGATATATATACCGGAGAACAGTCCTGGAGATATATATATACACAGACTACACCGGAGAACAGTCCTATTATATAAATGATATACCGTATATACACCGGAAACTGCGTCCTAAACGCTGATAAACAGATGAGAGAACAACCCTATACCCTGACATATAGAATCAAGTATTATTTGCCACTTATTAGACATAGCCTGCATCAAGTAGACAATGTTAAAAAAAATCTTACCTAATGCATATCCAACGCACATAGCAATGCCTGAAATGGCGTATACCCCACCATACACAGAGGTATGACGTAGATCTACCAGTTGTCCCATGATCGGCATAATTGATGAATCAACCATTCCAAAGGCAAGGCCAGTGGCAGCCACAGGACCGATAAGACCAAACATATTGGAAGCTAGTGGAATCTAGATGGGAAATGAGAGTGTAGATGAACAATATACAGATTAGAAACGTAAACTTTGATTTTAATTTCATTTAATGAACATTTTTTTCATGCTAGGTGTCTGAACATGTATATTTGCGACATCAATAGATGGGGATCCAATACCCATAGATACAACCAGGATGACATTAGACCAGGCAAAAGTCGGGGCACCCATGAGGCAGAGGACTTTCTACCATGCACCGAGCTATCTATACTGACCAATAAAAGACTAACTCCCGTGATCATCATCCCGACAAGTGCACACAGCCACCTGAAAGAAAGAAGACATTGGTTGAGTCTTCAAAAATTCATGACATTGATTGAACATGTGCCAGTAGAATTGGAATAGACCAACCTCCCCATCTTGTATGAAAGAGCCCCGATCAGGTTGGTAGATAGAATGTACACAATGGAGGACGGTAGGTACACCAATCCTGTTAAAGTAAACATGATAAGGTCATAGGGGTTATGGTCAGTTTGCAATTCTTAAAGAAAACAGCATAAGGAACCGTGGTTCTGAATGGCAGAATAATGAAGGAGAATATTAAAGGTAGTCCCGTCACCAACTTTCCAAGTTTTATACTGCTTATATTGTGCTGTTGGGCACAGACACATGATAGTAATGGTACCTTTCTTGTCTAATTCGGTATAGCTGCAAAAATTAGATTAAAAGATATGCAAATGAGGGATTGTAAGTGCCCAGAGGTGGTGTTTTTGTTGGAAGTGCCCAGGTCCCTCAGCATTTTGTGTGGCTAACTCCTCCCCAGTGTTTCGTATGAACAGTCCTGTATTGATGTGATATCACCCTCCTCTGTTGCCCTGAATCCCCCGCATATGCACTACTAGGCCCAGACATACTAACATATTATAAGGCCCAGCGGCCGGTTTGAAACTGCAAGATTTCATAATTTTTTTTTTGTTTAATTTAGTGAAATTTAGTTGAAAATCTAAAAGTAGATCTGAATGGGCAATAATGAGCAGTTTGTTTTTTTATTTAAAAAAAATGTTGAATCTCTGCATTTCAGCAGCCATAAAGTGTTTTTTTTGTGTTTTTTTTCTTTTTTCGCAGATTTTGCTGTATGGGATATTATCACCTGCTACGTCTTTTATCCAAAGGATATTAAATAAAAATTGTTGGAAAAAAGTGATTTTACATTGTTTCACACTGAATAACCTGTTGATTTAAAGTGGTTGTCATCACAAACAATGAGGGTACATCGCTAGGATATGCTCCCATTGTCTTATAGGTGCAGGACCCACCGCTCCCTTGGTGGCCCAATCTCAGTGTGAAGACTTGGAAGTTAAACTGTGGAGAGAGGGTGCAGGGAGAGTGGAGGAAGAGCACAGGAGACTGCTAAACTACAGACTCTACTGCTAAACTACAGATACGCTACTATTTATCGCTGTGTACATAACTGTGCAGTGCACCAATATTCAAGTAATGGTCCTATGACAGAGTGGGGAGGGTGGCAGCAGCAGTGACAGTAACAGAGTGCACCAAGATTCATACTGTAGCTAATCCCTTCTGTCAAAAAAAATAGAAAAGCATACAACATGCTTCAGTAAAGCAAAAACAAGTGCAGAATCCTGCAGGAGCTGTGTCCAAATGGTTCCTTAGTGGAACCAAATAAAGAAATGGAGGCAGCACCAATAAAATAGCAGTGAAAATATTATTCTTTTAATCCATGATGTGGTAGTCCAAACACATTCCTTCTGTTAGCTGTAGATTTTCTGTGCTTCAGTATTACAGGTCACTGTTACCACAGTTCTAATTTATCACCCTTTACATAACTGTGCAGTGCACCAAGATTCAAGTAGTAACCCCACAACAGAGTGGGGAGGGTGGTAGCAGCAGTGGCAGCAACAGTGATAGTAGTGGCTCCATGACAGAGTTGGGAAGGGGCAGTGGCATACAGCACAAGATGGTGGCAGATCACAGTAGTAGCAGAACCCAGCAGCACTGTAATAGCAATGCCCAGTTGTATGTATATCCTTTTAAAAAATTGACATGTACATGTCAGTAGGCCAAGAAGCCCCATTGTATGAATGGCAGTGGAGGCAGCAGGTAATCCTTTTATAAGTGAGAACCATTGTTACAAATTATGATATATTGTCAGTTTGGAGATGTGGCATCCATACCGGCGAGTTTAGCATTTACGTCTCATTTTTCTACAGTTTCTATTCTGTTTCCAAATTAGTTTCGCTCCATCAGGGACACAGACCTGTCGAAGACAAGTGTGTGGATTTTCGTAAGTAGTGTGTTTCCTCCAAATGGAATGACCTATCTCCGAGATGTCAATTCTGTCAGGGTCTTTCTGACAAACTTAAGGACCGGTTAGTGAGTTATCCTTTACCTGATTCTCTTGATGAGACCCTGACATTAGCTGTGTGTTTAGATAGATGACTAAGAGAATACAGAAGAGAACGTGCACCCACACCCGTTCCATATTCCAGTCTAGATTCAGGAGAAAAATGGGATTCTGTGGCAACCTGACAGGGACCTATCCAAAATCGCTGCTGCGACTTCAGCATGTGATTCTGAAGAAGACCACTAGGTACTTTCCAAAGTCTCTATAATGTTCCTTTTACCAGTATATATTTTCTATAATTCCTGTAGTCAATCTGGATTTGCTTTTGTTAACTCTGGATCCACTGCTAATTTTATTGATTTGAATTTTGCTGTTTCTCTGGGTATTCAGTTACATACTCTATTACCCTATACTGGTCACCACTGTAGATACCACACCCTTTTGCTTCCGGAGTGCAGGCTATTGAAAAATTGCCACAGCTGACTGTGATTGATATTCCTGCCTCACTAGCTAGTTGTGTTTGTTACTCTGAATCGCTGACCTTCTGGCTGTTTCTCTGACATGACATGATTTTGACTCTGCTTGTTATTTGACCTTGGTTGATATTGGACACTGTTTATGTAACACCCCAGAGTGGTGTTACCACTCTTGCACCCTGCTGCTATATTTAATGGGCTGTATGTCATCTCATGTATTTTGTTCCAGGTCCTTTCCATAATGTGCATCTATATGGTTATGTAACTGTTTATTACATGTAATGTCCTGGGTTCAACAGCAGGTGGCAGCAAACAAGGCAGAGCTGTACTTTCATTCCATTCTAACCCCCCTTCTGGAGAGAAGTGGGCTAGTCCCACTTCCTGCAGGAAGGGTGGGGATCAGTTAGGAGTCAGTTTAGTTTACCCCCTCGTAGGGAAAGGTGGCGCCGGGTGAGAAGCGCTTCTAGGGACCCACTGGCACGCACCGGGAGGAACCCAATTGTCAGGCGGGACCCAGGGAGTGGCAGGCTGGACGACTCCTCCTATGCTGCAGGCAGTGGAACGGCACGACTGGGATCGGCTGGTGCCCCAGGCAGGGGTGACTGTGCCAGGTGTGGGAGAGTGATCCAGGGCCCTCCTGAGGATCGGCGGTGTCAACATGGCGGCCCTGTGCTGGATTCTTGTGTCAGGCAGCGCCGGGCTGGCTCAGAGTCTGTCTTAGCCACAGCGTTGGCGGCCCCTAGTGGTAAAGCTACGGAAGTGTGGGCTGGGACGGCATCAGCAACAAGAGAGAGGACAGGCTTTGCTGAAGACCAGAGGTCGGAGGGGAGACCAGCGCCGGTCAAGCTTTACTACCTCACGTTCCGGCTGGTGGAATTACAGCGTTCACGCAGCTAGGTTACTTGTCTTGGGGGGGCTCCTGGGGTTGGGGGGGCCCAGGGGGGTCCGTCACAGGTGGTCTGGGGGAGTTGTTATTGGGACTGCCGGATTTAGTCAGAGGGTTGGCGGACGCAGGGTCGGGGTCGCCATTGGCAGCGCAGGGTTTACAGGGGCCATGGGAGCCGGTGTTGGTAGTGGAGCAGTGGTGGCGGATGTGTCTGGGGATAGTAGGATCGTTGGCAACGGGGGCCGACGGGTTGTCAGGCGCAGCACCACAAGGGTCAGTTGAGAAGGAAGGGTGTAAGGATAAGGAAGGGGCTAAGGAGAAGGATGAAGGAGAGCCTCGTTTGGATGACGCGGCAAAGGACGAGGTATATCTTTGCTTTGAGGGGCTTTGGGCGCCCATTTGAAGCCAGAAGTAAAGAAAAGAATTTGGAAAATGGAGTAAGTGGACCTTTTCTCATTACTCCCACTTGAACGGTTTAATCTATATAGGGACCGGAAGGAGGATAAGAAGAACGAGGATGAGGATAAGCGGGGATACTGTTTGATTCCGCTGACTTTTTCCAACTGTCTCCAAGCTTTCGTGATCTAGGCCAGCGTCATTGGGTAGAAGGTGCCGGAGAATTGTTCTGCGCTTTTCTGTTACTTGGACACGATTGGGGAAGTGTACAGGGTGTATGGGGGGCAGGGGTGATTGAGGTGCAACGGGCAGTTTCAGCAACGGAAGGCGATTCGTTCAAGCATCCGTTGGGACCATAAGGACATTGGTCTGTGGATGCAGGTGATGGCTCCAGTTAGGACAGGGCAGTCATTTCCGGGGGGCACCAGGGGTTCTGGTCAATCAGAGCGCTCAGCGGCTGCGCAAAAGGGGCTCTGTATCCAGTTTAACGAGGGCGGATGTAAGTACGAGGGCAAGTGCAAATTTAAGCACGAATGTTCCTCATGTGGCGGGCCTCATGAACACAGAAGAGCTTCAAAGGGAGTGAGGGAAGGGGTTGGGTGGATGCAAGCGGAAAAGGGTCGGACACCATTCACTGAGACAGCTTGGAGTGGACTAGAGGACAAGGTTATTCGGTGTATTGGGCGATGGGAGTCCATTCGTTTCCGGTCGTACATTAGGCCGGCGTTGCTCTAAGGAGTAATTTGTGGTAAGGGTTCTTTTGTTGATTCGTTGTGTTTTTGTGTTCCTTGCAGGTGGCTTTACTTGCCTGGTGTGGATTATGGGCCACTCCTACGTTTTTTGGGGAGCTTTGCGGACGACGGTCAGGCCAGATGGATGACAGTTGAGTTTTCCGAAAGAGGTAGCAGTGATTCGGTGGTTGGGGATGAGAGGAATGATGTGGAGTCGAGTGCTATCGGAGTTTCACAGGTTTGTGAGGTTGGATATGCCCCCAGGAGTCTTGGTATTGCATGTAGGGGGCAATGATTTTGGAGAGTGCCCCTTTCAGGAGCTCACGAAAGATATTAAATTTGATTTGCTTCGGCTTTGGGCTCAGTTTCCGAAGGTGGTTACCGTGTGGTCCAATATTGTGCCCCGGAAGCGATGGAGGCATGCGAGGTTGGTGGAGCGGTTGAACAAGGCATGGATTAAAGTTCATAGGGAAGTGGGTCATTTTGTGGTGAGGAATGGTGGGTTTGCTGTGCAGCATAGGGAACTTGAAGCAGGAGAGGGGGAATTTTGGAGGAGCGATGGGGTGCACCTGAATGCGGTGGGCATTGACTTGTGGTGTACAGGATTGCAGGACGAGATTGAGTTGGCTTTGCAGGTGTGACAGGATGCAAGGGGGTGAGGTATTCACCTCCTTGGGTCATGGGCTGTGGTGGGTCCTTGAAGTTAGTAGTTATGGTGGCTCTGGAGTGGTGGGGAGGGAGCCAAAGGGGGCTCTAGACTCCTCAGGTATTGGATTCTGGAGTGTGAAGTGGTGAGTATCTGCCCATGTTTGGTGGCCATGGTTACCAGGTTTTGCCTATGAGCTGGTGTTTTATTGGCTAGAGGTAATTTGAAGGAGGAGTGGGGCAGTTACCCATCAGATTTACAGGGCTCCAAGGACCCTCTCCGTGTTACCATATTAATCAGGGTTTCGGTGGTTTAGTAAGGTTCTGGGGCGGGCCTTCAGGTGGGATGGCCTTGGTTAGGTTGTTATTTATGTTATTTATTTTATTTATGTTTAATAATAAAATGGCTACTGTGGCCAATAAAATCCACTCGAGGTGTCATGTTTTATTGCGGGAAGAAAAAGGGAGATAAAGGTAGTGTGAACGACTCGACAATATACTAGTTACGTGGGATTCCGATCAGTTCCTGTGTTCCGGTGCCAGAACGGCCGGGGCCCGTATTTTGTGGACCCGCTGTTTACGGGCTGCAGAACACTGTCGTGTGCATGAACCCTAAGAACATGTAGAACCCTGTTCGAAAAGCATAAGTGAGTTTTTTAATTATGTTGGAGATGTTTTTGTAAAAAGAAGATAAAATAAAGTATATTACTTTTCAAGGAGTGTTCTAACATATTGCTCCAACTGCCGGTGTGATGATCTGGGCAGCCATAGCATATGACAGTCCGTCACCCCTAGTAGTGATATAAGAGACACTAACAGCTCAGCGATATGTGCAGGAAATTCTGCGGCCACATGTGTTGCTTCTCATGGTTAGGGCTTCCAACTGGCTTTTTTCAGCAAGATAATGCTCCCCCACACAGAGAAAGGGATTCCCAGAAAAGCCTTCACCAAATTGCAACACTTCCTTGGCCTGCCTAGCTGCCAGATTTATCGCCAATAGAACATTTATGGGACCAGCTGGGACACCAACTTCACCAAACAATGAGTATACAGGATCTACGGGCCCAGCTGTAACATCTGTGGACAAGTGTCCCAAAGGATACCATGTCCAACCGTATCTCATCTTGTATCCAGACTAAATTTGATATTGCCGAAATCGTACTGAACAGCATAATAAGAAGTCATGCTAGTTCATACCTCCCAACTTTTGAAAATTGCAAAGAGGGACAATGTGTGCGGTGCGCATCACGGCAGTTTTTTTCATACTAGGCCACACCTCTAACTCCACCCAAAGCATAATTACTGGAGCCCCTGCAGCAATTTTTTTCTTGCGTTTCAATGTCCATATAAATATCAGCACATAAATCATCAAATTATAGATATTTTAAGGTCCAAATTGCACCAAATGATGAGGTTCTGGTCTAATATACAGGTAGAAACTGTACAGACACTTTAGTAAGGAGCAATTTAGTAAATTTATTAATGCACATTTATTCATTAATCATCCAGGTCAAAAAGAGGGACATTTAAGGATCAAAGAGGGACAGAGGGACTTGGGTCAAAAAGAGGGACTGTCCCTCCAAAAGAGGGACACTTGGGAGGTATGCTAGTTTTGTGCACTGTTTAAAAAAAAATTGCCAAAATGTTTTTTGCCAATGTCACCACAGAATGAATTTTTCCAATTTTTTTAATATAAGATAATGGTGCTATTAAAATATAACTTTTTCCACAAAAAATAAGCCTTCGTGTGGCTATATGTAGTATGGCTCTTGGAAGGAGGGAATGAAAAACAAAAAAAAAAAAATGGCCTGGCAATAGAAAGGGATTCCTGATTCTGAGGAGAGCAGCTGCAAATGGCATTTATGGCATCATTGCATTAGGCTACATTCACATGACCATATGAATGAAAATGAAATAAATTTGTTATTGTCGTAATCGTACTGACCCACAGAATAAGGCAATCATACCAAATTTAGCACACAGTGTGCACTGTAAAAAAATAAATACATAAATAAAAATATTGCCAGAATTGTGTTTTAGTCAGTGTTACCCCAGAATAAATTTTTCAAGTTTTAAAAATATAAGATATTGTAAATGCATTGTGCTGTTATAATTCAAATGATGCAATTGTTGAAAAATAATATCTATCATATTTTTTGACCAATAAGACACACCGGCCCATAAGAAGCACCTAGGCTTTAGAGGAGGACAATAAGAAAAAAATATTTTCATTAGACCTCAGATCAGACCAGCAATCAGACCCCCAATGTTAATCAGACCTCAGCCCACAGCCCCAATCAGATCCCCGATGTTTATAAGACCCTCAATCAGACCTCAGATCAGACCCCCAATGTTAATAAGACCCCAATCAGACCTCAGCTCAAACCCCAATGTGAATAATCCCCAATCAGACCTCAGATCAGTCTCTCATACCACAGATCAGCCCCAGCCTCAGATCAGCCCCAGCCTCAGATCAGCCCCCCATGCCACAGATCAGCCCCCCAATGTTTCAGATCAGCCCACAGCCTCAGATTAGGCCTCAGCCTCAGATCAGCCCCAACCTCAGATCAGCCCCCTGCTTCAGATCAACCCCCAAATAAAATTTAAAAAAATCCACTTACCTCAGCTCAGACCCCAATGTGAATGACCCAATCAACCTCCCATGCTAAGGATCAGCCCCCAGCCTCAGATCAGCTCTCAGCCTCAGATCAGTCCCAGATCACCCCCCATGCCTCAGATCAGCCCCCATGCCTCAGATCAGCCCCCCATGCCTCAGATCAGCCCCCCATGCCTCAGATAAGCCCCTCAGCCTCAGATCAGTCCTCTGCTTCAGATCACCCTCAGATCAGCCCTCAAATAAAATTAAAAAATCCACTTACCTCTCCTGCTCCGGACTCCGCTGCTCAGCACCAGTCCTCTGTCTTCTCCTTTCTGCTGTCAGCTGTGCTGTGACCTAACGTGCACAGCGTGAGGTCATAGAGTGCCCTCACTCTGTGCGTAGCCACTTCACAGTTGACAGCAGAGGACCAGGAAGTGGTGAGTACAGAGCCCAGGGAGTGCTGCATTCACCGCTTCCCAGTCCTCCGGTACTAATGAGCGCTTCCATAAAGAGTATTTGCCCCATAAGACAAAGTGACATTTTCCCCCTCATTGGGTGGAAAAAGAGCATCTTATGGGGCGAAAAATACGGTATGTCTCCCTATGACTTATTCCTCTGCCATTCAATACAACTCCCACCTGCCCCACCACCTTCATCGCATGACATCCCCCTCTTAAACACAAATGATGAAAGTCAACAATTGAAAAATAAAACCTCTAGTGTATGGCCAACTTAAGGCTCTGTTATCTAATCAGGACCTGTCAGAGATCTACCAGTAGATTCCAATCTGCTGGTTGCCTACTTAGGCTATAAAGTGCCTTTGTCCTCTTATATAATGTAATTATGTGAAAGGAATCAGTTTGACATCTATTGTACGGTACCTAATTGCCAGGCAGGCGCGCACATAGTTTGCATCATCCATATTGGCAGGGTTGGTTCCATAGCTCCAATAGCCATAGAAGTATTGGATAGAGAACCTAGGAAAAACAGTAGAATAGTTAATAATGAAGCAGAAGAGTGGACCGTCCGTCTCGGCGCTGTCACTGGACAAAGACTACACCCAGGTATAATGATGTAGCTATAGGTAGTTTTATTCGTCAATGCTGTCTACGCGTTTCGGAGGATCAATGCCTCCTTCCTCAGGACAATAACTTATTGTCCTGAGGAAGGAGGCATTGATCCTCCGAAACGCGTAGACAGCACTGACGAATAAAACTACCTATAGCTACATCATTATACCTGGGTGTAGTCTTTGTCCAGTGACAGCGCCGAGACGGACGGTCCACTCTTCTGCTTCATTGTACCTACGGGCACCTCGGAACCTTCTCCCAGCGTGCATATTTTAGATCGTGGCTGCAGTCACAGGACTTCACACCAATACCGTTATGCTGGTCGGTGATCCTAAAAACCAGCGAAGCTCATTATAGTGGTTGTGGCTTTACACATCCACTAGGGGTAAGCGCATTACTTTGTTTTTATCCCTTTCTTCATACATTTTAATTAGGCACATTGGCGCTCCACTCTGTTTCTTTTTGTATTTTAGAATAGTTAATAGTTACATAGTTAGTACAAGTAATAAAAAAAAAACAGAAATCCTTCAAGTTCAACTAATATGTAAGCACGGGGTTTCCATTCTATGATTTACATAGCCCAGTGTACGTTACCAACAGTTTTTGTAATACAGTTGTCAGCTGCTTACCTTTGCTATACACTGAATATGGGATGGCTGGTAATGTAACTTACATGCAGCCACTAGAATGTAAGGGTCCTTGAGAAGTGATAAGTAGGATGTCGGTGGAACACTCTATGGAAGAACAGCACAATTGCTTAGCGTGCGGTCTAGTATTTTTGCTCATTTCACAACGTTTTTAAAATAAAGGTTCTATATACTCACCCCAGGAACAAACTTGGCAAATCGTAGCATACAGAGCTGTAAAACTGTGGATAACAAAAAGAAGTGTGATGAACTCTTAACCACTGCCCATTGACTATAAACGTCCTGGTAGTGGATCTCTATCTCTGAATGGACGTTTTAAAACGTCCTTGAGCTTTGCCCCCTGTGTGCAGCACCTGTACATAGAAGCTCCATGACAAAGCTGCCTCCTGACAGCCAAGAACATGGAGCTTTAACCTGAGACCTTTTTTCCTGGCCTCCAGGCTTTTGATCACTCTGACAAGCTGTCAAAGACATCACAAATGCTTGTACTATCTCCCTCTCATTACTGCCGGTCACAGAGCAGTTTACAACCACATATGGGGTGTTTCTGCAAACTTCAGAATCAGGAAAATAAATATTCAGGTTTGATTTGAGGTTTACCCTTGCTATCTTATAGGAAAAATGAATTAAGAATTGAAAATCTGCAAAAAAAATAGATTTATTTTTAAATTTCACCTTCCTTCTGTTTTAATTCTTGTGAGAAATCTAAAGGGTTAACAAACTTTGTAAAAATCAGTTTGGATTACATTGGGGGCTGTAGTTTCTAAAATATGTTCATTTATGGGAGGTTTCTACTATTTAAGCCCCTCAAAGTCACTTTAGAACTGCAAAGGTCCTTTAAAATTAACTATTGGAAATTTTCATGAAAATCTTAAAAATTACATCTAAAATTCGAAGCCTTCTAACGTCCTCAAAAAATAAAATTACATTTCCCAAATTATGCCAACATAAAGTGGACATATGGTGAATGTTCATTAATAACAATTTTATTAGATATCCCTATGCAACTTAAAAGCAGAGAAATTTATATTTAAAAAATTGTGATTTTTTTTCAAAATTTTCAGTAAATTTTGGATTTTTTTAATAAATAAAGGTAAAATATATTGACTCAAATTTACCATTAACACAAAGTACAATGTGTCACAAGAAAACAATCTATGAATGGCTTGGATAAGTAAAAGCGTTCCAAAGTTATTACCACATGAAGTGACACGTGTCAGATTAGCAAAATTAGGCCTGGTCAGGAAGGGGGTAAATGGCCCGGATGGGAAGTGGTTAAAGAGGTTGTCCTGGATGTTTTTCTAAATGCCTACCTCCCACTGAGATCTATGAAGAGGCTTCCTGTCCCCACATGTAAAGGTCCTGCATAGATGGTGTCAAAAAGTGCCATGGAGCGGTGACATGGATCATATGCTGATATGGGACACGTCACCACTGAGGCCAGCCGTTGTCTCCAGTGGCGCACATGGTCACGTCCGTGCATGAACTTTACATGCGAGAACCAGAAGTCCAGTGTAGACTGTTCAGATGCTATAGAGCCTAAGCTTTTTCATGATTTAGGATTGTTCATCAATTTCAGCTCAGGGGGGAGTCTGACTTCTGACATCTCCACCAATTGGCTGGTTTCACTAGTTTGCCAAGAAATTTGAATTGTTACTAATTAATTTGTTATGAATCGCTATAAATCAGGTATACACAGGCTACTCTGCCTTAGGTTACGGCCACACGGAGAGGCCATGCTTCAGTGAAGGACAGCACGGCCAATAAACCCGCAGCTGCCTTTCATTTAATAATGAAGACCACACTGTCCCAGATTTCCACCTACTATGTCAGGTGTTTTCACTCAGAGATATAAAACAGTACCCTCTGGATTGTAAAACACATGTTGTACAATTGTATTGCTATTTTTTCACAGCACAACAACACTTGAACTGTCTGGAGATGCCTTGTAATAGATTTCAGACTACTATTTCAGGTGATTTCACTCCAAGATTTAAAATACCTTCTAGAATGTAAAACACACATTGTACACTTGAATTTAGTTTAGTACCCCTACACCAATTCTTCAACTGTGCAGGAAAGGTCGTTTGATTTCTTTGTACGGTACACTGTAATTTACATTCAATTTCTCAGGTAGAAAAATAGCATTATTACTTTTACTACATTGCAATGTGTTTAAAAACAATACAGATTTGATGCTGTAAAAAAATTGCTAAGTAGCAGGAGATGGGGTTTTTGCCATAAAATCTTTTTGATACAATACAACGCATTTAGCATGGATGGATATGATGCAGTGAATAAAAAATATACACTAATTGATCAGCAGTCAGCACTGCAGCATAATGCTAATTGTACTGGAAATAAGCTGGAAGAGAAACTTCAGATGTGGGAAAAAAACATCTGTCTTCCTGGTCACATGAGAAACGAAAGAAAAGTTCTTACATGTGGTTGCTTTTGAGGTTCTGCAACAGCTGCAGCTGTATTATAAGACAGTAACTGCAGCTAGAATGCACTGCCTGTCACACATAGTCTGTTCTCAACCCTTACTCCCTGGCTGAAAGCTTTTCCTGCCCTTTCCTATACTATACAATTATTTTTCTCTTTCCCTTCACTTTCCTTGACACTAATTGTACTGGGAATAAGCTGGAAGAGAAACTTCAGATATGGGAAAAAAATCTGTCTTTCTGGTCACATCAGAAATAAAACAAATGTTTTTATGTACAGTACATGTGGCTGCTTTTGAGGTTCTGCAACAGCTGCAGCTGTGTTATAAGACAGTAACTGCAGCTAGAATGCACCGCCTATCACACATAGCCTGTTCTCAATCCTTACTCCCTGGCTAAAAGCTTTCCCTACCCTACAATTATTCTTCTTTCTAGTCTTTCCCTTCACTTTCCTTAGGGAAAAAAAAACATCTCTCTTTCTGGTCACATGAGAAACAAATGAAATATTCTTACATGTGGCTGCTTTTTGAGGTTCTGCAACAGCTGCAGCTGTATTATAAGACAGTAACAGCAGCTAAAATGCACTCCCTGTCACTGTCTGTTCTCAATCCTTACTCCCTGGCTCAAAGCTTCCCCTGCCCTTTCCTATTCTACAGAATTATTCTTCTTTCTAGTCTTTCCCTTCAGTTTCCTTGACACTAGACTAGAAGCTTGATTGTGACTGTACCACTGATTGGCTCATCCTGAGTAATTCAGGGAAAGCCCCCCCCCCTCCCCTACTTCCTCTTTCTCTCCCTCTCCCTCTCATGGTAATGTGAGCATTTATGATATCACAGCATATTACCTGACTGAAACCAGCATCTGATGTCACACAAAACTACTGTACTGAAACTCACCCACAGTTTACATGATTGAAACCCATATGTGATGTCATAGCAGCTTACCTTACTGAAATCCACTTATTATGTCACAGCAGCTTACTGAAAACCTATGTGATGTCATTGAAAACCAGTTGTGATGTCACAGAAACTTACTTGCCTTAAACCTAGTTGTGATGTCACAAAAGCTTACTTGTCTGAAAGTCACTTGTGATATCACAGCACGTTACCTTTCAGAAACACAACTGTGACATCTGAGAAAATGTTAAAAGCAAATTAATTATTTAAAAATACAGATGGCTTTCTCTTTTTCTTGTAAAACACATCAGGCTGCTTCTAGGGAATAACTAAAGGGATAAATATTTCGAGCATATACTGTACATGTCTACCCTGTTACTCCTTATTATAGTACTGGTGTACTGTATATTAGTCCCTTATTGCCAGATTGGGAAGTTTCAAGTTGAAGTTTCCAGTGTTGTATGGACCCTATGTTATATACTGTACCAGTTACTAATACCCTACTAACAAATCAGCTCATTCAGAGAGAAGCATTTATACCATACTCACATACTCAAGGTGTTTCTGTACTGTGGTATAACGACATTTCATAAGGAGCATATTGGAGCAACAGTAGTGTTTGAACGCTGGCTGCCACCAGCACTGTGCAGTCAGCTATACCCATTACCGCAATGTTAAAGTCTAATGTAGAACACAGCAGCTTAGTATGGATTGCAATGCATGATGATATGTGGAGCACTGCCCACCACTGATGTGTGGACAATCAAAGACTCTGGTGGCCAATATAGCTTTATAACATCAGTGTCGGGCAGTGCTCTACATACTAACATATATGTAGATATATAAACTGTACACTGGGGATCAATGGCTAGTGTACATATGAAAATCCTTCAATGATGCTGCAAAACTCTAGTGCTCCTACATAAAAAACGAAATATTGCATTACCTCCATTTAGTAGAGCGAGAGCGGCCAGCACTAAGAACGGTGAAGATTTTCCAACAAATTGGTACATAAGCGAACCGAAGGGCGGGCCAGCTGCAAAGAGAGGGAAATTTTAAAAAAAGACTATAAAAGATGTCCCAAAACTATGAACCGACTGCTGAAACTTTGAGATCATAGTACTTACCAAGCACACCCAATGCCGTGCCTCCTAATGCGAAGCCCATGGCCTTCCCTCTTTCATAGTCATCAGGGTATACTTGTGCCAGCAGCCCCAAACCTGTAGATACATTTATTCAAGTCACTATATGTGATGCAGACAGAGAAAATGGGCTCCATATGCTACTCCCTCATTATCATTGGACAGTCCTGGGGGGCACAGGTAGCCCATGAACTGTGAAAATAAAACCCCAACTTTCAGGATAACCACCGATCAGCCATAAGAAGAGGCCACTGATGTATCCAAACATAGTCTGTACATACATGTGTTGGTACTGCAGCTAAACTCCATTCAAGGTTACACGCCTGTCCATGTTATGGATAGACTGGTGGAAGGATAGAGAGTTGCTATCAGATTTGAGGCTAAATCAGAGTCTAAGGGATTAACTGTTTCATAGGCGTTTTACTGGTGTGAATGGACTTGCTGGTCACGCATGGAGTGGACCTAGCAGAGAAACTAACATTTGTACTTTTCTGACAATCTATGCCAGTAATATACCCCAATGTCTATAAGGGACTATAGAGGGGAAGCAATGAATCAGTGTTGTGAATAATATAATGAGCCGAGCTAATGATATTCTTCAATGACTGTGGAACAAGACAAGAAGAGAAGTATCAATTATGTCCCACAGGAAAACCGTCCAGATAACATACACCAATATAATTTACCTACATATACTGGAGCCCAGTTATATTAAAGAGATTCTGTGGAAATTAAGAAAATGAAAATAAGAGGACCTTTCACCACTCCTGACATGTCTGTTTTAATAGCTATGTGCATTCCTCATGTAATAACAATTCTGGAACATCTATTCTTATGTCTGTATGTTCTGCCACTGATTTATTATTTACTAGAAGTTATGAATGAATTGCTAGCAGCCTGCAGTAAGGGTACAGAGGGGTGGTAACCATGTACATACACAGTCTCACTCTATCCCATAAGCGCTGCCATTGTCAGAGTGTGCAAGTACACACCCCCAACTGGTTACCACCCCTCTGTGCCCTTACTGCAGACTGCTAGCAATTAATTCATAACCTCTATTAGACCTCTAAACCTCTATTAAACCTCTATTACATTCCATAATAGATATCTCACAATGAAGATTAACAGAAATGGATGATTGAGGCCTGACGCCTAATATCACCTTATCACTCACAGATAATGTTGTATATTCTTGTACTAATCATGTGTATTCTGGTCTTATTGAATCTTAACTTGAACAACCTCCCCACCACCCCCAAAATAACTGCAAATGTCTGGAGACAGAAATAAGTAGAGGCCCAATGCCTAATTTCATGTTATCACTCACAGATTATTTTGTATGCTAACCTGTGTATTGATATAGTGATCTTTTATATGCTGGTTTTATTAACTTGAACAACAAATTGCAACCGTGCAGAGACAGAAATAAATGGAAATGGATTATTGAGTCCTGATGCCTAATATCACTCACAGATAATTTTATGCACTACACTGTGTATTGGTGTACTAATCATGTACATGCTGTTTTTATTAAATTGACAGAATATAAATGGAAACGAATAATGCCTAATATCATGTTATCACTCCCTGTGTATTGATGTACTGATCACATATACACACCAAATTGCAACCATGAGAAGATAGAAAGGCATGACGCCTAATATCACATTAACACTCACCGATAATTCTGTGCGCTACCCTGTGTTTTGATGTACAGTGGTGGTCACCTATGTGCTGGATTTAATAAATTCAATAAAAAAAAATGTAACTTTGTGGAGACAGAAATGAACGGATTTATCCTTTATATTACGTTATCACTTGCATATTTTATGTTTTTTAAAACTGAAAGAAAAAATTACTGTAAATTATCTATGTGAGTTTGGAGGTGTTTTCACTCAGATGTAAAATACTAGATCGATTGCGAAACACGTATACAGTTTTGCGCCTATTGCACCCCTCTGCTCCCCCACCCCCCCAAAAAAAAAGGATTTCTGTTAAATGGGAAGAAAATAAAAGTAATGACGTTGCAAGTAATGTAGCTGCTTTTGATGTGTGCAGGAGCTGCAGTTGTGCTAGGCAGTCTCAGCTCAATTCTCACTTTCCAGCTTTCCATACCTGTCCCTATGCTACATACACAATTCTTCTTCTTTCTAATTCTAGCCTTTCTCTTCACTGTCCCTGGTGACTGTCTCTTACTCCCTAAGATTGTTTTTCTGGAAGACACTAGAGGACCCATCCACCTTCATTCACAGCCCAGCACAGAATAGTGTTCTGCTCGTTCTACTAGGGCACATCCCTGCCTGCTGCAGCACTGATTGACTCGTGGAGGCTGTCTGTCGGCCTGTGACTCAATCAGGGCAAGCCGCACCACCACCACATCCACTCAAGGTAATTTAAACCTAGTGCTTTTTCCCCCACTGACATGTGCAGTAAAATGGGGCTATGCATTGTATTACTGGATTTGTCCTAAATGAACCTGAAAAGGTTTGAGTTTGTCTATCATTCGAAAAATACAAAGTTCTTAACTAACCCACTTTGTTACGAACTGGTTCACTCATCTTTAACATTTGCAGTTGGACAATACAATGTACGTTAGGTCAAGCACACACTTTAATAAATGGATTTTCCTACATCAGGGATAGGTCATCAATATTTTACTGCCGGAACCAATTCATATATTGAAGGACTAAATGCTTGAAGGTCAATGCTGTAAAAGAAAACCTTGAGGAGCACATTATAAAAGATGCACATTAATATATAGGTTATTAATACCCAATAAGGGGAACGTTTTTACCTGCAACAGAAGATAATGAGGATCCAACTCCCTGCAGTGCTCTTGCGAACAACATAAGCCAATATGAGTCAGCGAAGGCAAAAACTGGCAGAGACAGAAGAAACAGTTTACTGATATTCATGAATTGTAGATGATATGAGGGGAACGTGCAGTTTCAGG
This sequence comes from Rhinella marina, assembly GCA_900303285.1. Taxonomy (NCBI): domain Eukaryota; kingdom Metazoa; phylum Chordata; class Amphibia; order Anura; family Bufonidae; genus Rhinella; species Rhinella marina. Next base: position 6,662 of record ONZH01004665.1, on the reverse strand, counting down.
TTATACACTCCTCAGCATTGAAACATTGAAATTTCAATTGTATGGGGCCCTGCCCATCAGGTGGCCTTGCTAGGCCCCCTGACAGGTGGGGCAGACAGCGCCTTAACAACAGGCTCAGGGAAGCTTGGGGTTTACGGACCAGAGTAGGCCACAGCCTAGAGGAGAAGTGAGAAGTGAGGAGCTGAGGCTGGATATGCCTGGCAGTGCGTTCTAGCAGCAATTACTGCCTTATAACAGAGCTGCAGGTGCTGCAGAACATCAAAAGCAACTACCTGCAAGGACATTTATTTTTTGCCATTTTCACAGAAATACATTTTTTTGTGTTTTTTTTTAATTTGAGAAACACCAGACTTTCTTATCTATCCGTCTAACCGCTACTCCGATGACTTCACTCTGTGCCAGTCATAGCACTGGCTCCCCAGTATATGATTCAGTTTAAGGCTATGCACAACTTCAGGGGCATTTTTTTGATTGCATTTTACTCAATTTGGTCTAAAATAATTTTTTTTAACTGGTCTTTTTTTAAAAATATTCAGCTGTATTGTCACAAAGAGTTAACTGTTTTTCTAGCTGTGTGAATGGTACTAAACGTTTATTTAAAAAGTAAATAAATGTTAAGTAAAAATTTAATAAGATGTTCCTAATGCCCTAATAATAGTTTTTCTAATATACTTTTAATTAAAATTTTAATCAAAAGTTTAGTTAATCTTTAAGCCACATTCTTATCAGTAAGATAAGAATGGAGCTGTAGTGAGTGCTTACAAGGTCAGAGATCAGCGGTAAGTAGATCATTAGTTGTAACATAAAGTGAATTCAAAAGATTTGAGAATGAATAAGCTTACGCAGGCTACATGAATAATTATATTTACTAAGTGATTAAATATACAATAACTCAAATAAATTGTTGGAGATGCAACAGCTTTACAGCTTAGTCTATTGCTAGAAATACTGTAGTTTATTGTTGTGACACTAGATGTCGCTGTTACTAATGATTACCTGTAGTCTCTCTCTATGCATTATCTATGATGTGCTGTATGTTTCCTCTACATTAAGGTGAACTCACTGATTTCTTTTTCCTGTCTGTGTGCCATCCACCATGTAAGGTGACTTTCAGTTATTGCATGCATGTTCCAATAAAACCTGTTACTCCTCAATGTCTGATCTAAACTGACTCTGCTGCACCCAGCAACCAGCAACAGGTTACGGGCCCAGTGACCGGATAAAGCCCATTGACTAGGCGAGGCCCAAGCAGAACAAAGCCCCGAACAATGTGGAGATGTGGAGATCAACATAAGGAAGCTTTCCAGAGACATCTCCTGTAGACAAGTAAGACTGTTCATATATAAAGGAGAGAGAATGGCCAGAAAGTCAGAGGTTAAACTCTCAATGGCCAAGCTGAACAATGGCAATTATCAGCTATGGAAGTTTAAAGTGGAAATGCTATTATCCACAGATGACTTGTGGGAGGTTACCGCTACAGAGAGGCCACAGGACAATGATCAGGACTGGGACAAGAAAAACAGACAGGCACGGGCCACCATTAGCTTACTAGTGGAGGACGATCAGCTTATTCACATACGCCATGAGGGCACCGCGAAAGGCATATGGGATGTATTGAAAAGACTGCATGAAAGATCCAGTTTAAACAGCAAATTGTTTCTGCTGCAAAAAAACTTTACAAAATGAGGCTTAGCAGAGAACAGGAAATGCTGGAAGTGATTGCACAACATAAAGATGTGCTTTATGTTCCTGATCTAGAAGGAGGACTCTTATCTGTGAAGCGTCTAACAGCCAAAGGACTCACTGTAAAATTCCAAGGTGACAAGTGTTCTATCCTGGACGGCAAGCAGACAGTAGCAAGTGCCAAGCTGGATGATCATCTGTATCACCTCAACACAGTGAAGGAAAAGGTGAAACTATGCACATATAAGCACAATGACTGTATACACATCTGGCACAGGCGCTTAGGTCACAGACACCCAGAATGCATACAGGAACTACAAAAGAGGAATCTGACAAAGGAACTAACAGTATCCCCCTTTCCAGTTACTGTTAAGTGTGAATGTTGCATCAAATCCAAAGCTTCAAGAGCAATACTTCCCAAAGTCAGTCAGAAGAGATCTTCCAGACCACTTGCCCTAGTTCACAGTATGTGGTCCCCTAAACCCACCTGCACCTGGAGGCAATAGGTACATTGTGACTTTCATAGACAACTATTCAAGATACACAGTCACCTACCTAATGCAACACAAGAGTAAAGTTCTTGACAAATTCCAAGATTATGTAGTAAAGACCAGTAACAAGTTTCAGAGGAAGCCTCTCATACTTTGGAGTGATAAGGTGAATTCACAGGACATAAGATACAAGACTATTTAAAACAAATGGAATAGAACATCAAAAGACAGTCCCATACACACCACAGCAAAACGGGGTAGCTGAAAGAAACAGTGTACAGTGCCTTGCGAAAGTATTCGGCCCCCTGGAACTTTTCAACCTTTTGCCACATTTCAGGCTTCAAACAAAAAGATATAACATTTTAAATTTTTGATGAAGAATCAACAACAAGTGGGTCACAATTGTGAAGTGGAACGAAATTTATTGGATCATTTAAACTTTTTTTGTAATAATAAAACTGAAAAGTGGGGGCGTGCAAAATTATTCAGCCCCTAAATGACTGATGAAGATAAATAGAATCCACCTGTGTGTAATCAAGTCTCCGTATAAATGCACCTGCTCTGTGATAGTCTCAGGGTTCTGCATCATGAAGACCAAGGAACACACCAGGCAGGTCCGTGATACTGTTGTGGAGAAGTTTAAAGCCGGATTTGGATACCAAAAGATTTCCCAAGCTTTAAACATCCCAAAGAGCACTGTGCAAGGATCATATTGAAATGGAAGAAGTATCAGACCACTGCAAATCTACCAAGACCCGGCCGTCCCTCTAAATTTTCATCTCAAACAAGAAGAAGACTGATCAGAGGTGCAGCCACTGGGGGGGGGGTATGATTTCAGGTATAAATGGGGGGTCTTTATTAACATTGGTGGTCTCATTGGGCCTGTAGTGAAATTTTTTATATTATTTTCCTCTTCTAAAACCTAGGTACATCTTATGGGCAGGTGCATCTTATAGGGCGAAAAATACAGTGTGTGTGTGTGCCTTTTGTTTTCAGATCTGTTCAGAAGGTGCTAGGTAACTGTTATTAATTGTATTTCATGCACAGTGCCTGGTTTACCAGCAGGTGGCAGTGTGTCTCTTGCAGTGATCTATAGATAGAGTGGAACTGACCATTCCACTCTCTCCCCCTCCTTGGAGGAGTGGGCTCGCTAAGATCTTCCAAGGGGAGGGGTGTCTTGCCTGTTGAGAGATAGTTGAGTTTGGTCCTAGCCAGAGGCTAGAGAAGTAGTGCAGTCCAGTCCTGGCCTAGAAGCCCACCAGGTATAACAGCTGGCAATCTGCAGCCAGAGTCAAGTCAACCCTAGCCCATGGGTTGTAAGAGTTGCAAATGAGACCCGTCAGTCAAAGTGTGGTCAGAAGACCACCGGGCACTGAGCCTGCTATCAGTGGCATGTAGCCGAGATGAAAGAGGCCCCTTACAAGATACAAGACAAGAGGGAGAGTTCAGCACAGCGGTAATAGAGGAAAATACCCTCTAATATTCTTTATAAGATGCTACCCGTCCATCAGTGATTTCTAATTACACCCCTGTAAATAGCCTTTAAGCTGCTCATTCTCACCCACAAAGCTCTTCACAGTGCTGCACCCTCTACATCTCCTCCTTCATTTCTGCCTACCATCCTACCAGTGCTCTCCTTTCAGCCAATAAATTATGACTAACATCCAACATTAAGCTCTCATTCCCATCTCCAAAACTTCTCCAGAGCTACACCAGTTCTCCAGAATGTCCTATCTCAAGCAATTCACAACATCCACAGTTTTAGGTACTCCCTAAAATACACCTTGTAAGGATAGCCTATCACAACCCCTGATCTTCTCTATACACCTCCCCTTCATTATCAATCTTCTGAACCTGATCCATCGTTAAATATCCACACCCCATGCACACAGAAGCAATAAACATATCGGTGGGTGACTGGCTCATGCAGCCTTATATTCTCAAGCACTTGTTACCTTCTGTGTCACCCTCATGTCCACTTAGATTGTTAGCTCTTGCGAGCAGGGCCCTTATTCCTCTTGTTTCAATTGTTGACTTGTTTCTTGCTATATTATTTATGACTGTATGTGTACATGAACCCCCGATTGTGGAGCACTGCAGAATATGTTGTTGCTATATAAATAAAGAGTATTATTATTATATAAATAGGATCAGAGGCGTAATTACCATAGTGGCAGACCATGTGACTGCTAAGGGGCCCAGGGCAGCAGGGGGCCCAGTCTTAGTTGGGATCATCTCCTCTTCTACTGGAGATGAAAACTTGGTCAGGACTCTACCCTCTAAAGGAACAACTATTAGCAAATGAGGCAGTGGAAAAATGGCCCAAGGGTCATTGAAAGGGGTTTAGGCCCCATTGATCCTTGCTATGGGGCCCTTACTTCTCTATGTACGCCACTGGATAGTATATACCGTCAATGTCAGATACGCACAGGTCCCATGTCTGGGTTCCTCTCCTTTCTGCAGAACTGGGACCCTGAAGTGAATAGCCTAACACTGGTTCGGCTATTTCTGGTTGTCCTATAGCAGGGAAAGAAGAGGTTGTTGCACTTGTGCAGTGTGCTATGGGACTTCTGAAAACAGCCAAAAGTGCTCGCTCGGCTATTTTTGAAACTCCATAGCAATGAATGGGGAACATGTGTGTTGTTTGCTCTCCTTTACTTTGGGGGCCCTGTTCTCGAGATTGGAGTAGGTCTCTGAGGTGTGACCCGCACCTACCTATTAGGCTAGGGCTACACAGTGAAATGTTGTGTCGCAGTTGCAGCATGTTGCAGTGCGACACCATAGATTAGCATTACAAAATATGTTGCACCACATTGATGCAACATAAATGTCGCATGACAGATGTCGCAGTGTAGTTATACCTTATATGTTGCGTGACTTATTGCCGCTGTGTAGCCCTAGCCTTATTCCTAGCTATATGCCATTAATGTTCCAGATGGGCCATTAATGTTTCAGATGGGCTGGGTTTCCAGCAGCAAGTGTTCAATTTCCCTGCAGCACTCCTACAGGTAAAATTATGCATTACACAAGTCCAACTTATATCATTGTGCTAAAATGATTAATAATATTTCTATTTTTAGGAGCATTGTGGAAATGGAACATATGTATTTATAACTCACGTAAAGTAGATGAAAACAGGATGATAAATCCAAAGAACATTGGTATATCATATCCAACCCTAGAAAAATAAGAAGAGATTTAGAACATGAACTAGAAATTGAAATGGCAAAGCAGATGTATTATAGTAGAGCTTTGTGAATCTTGTACTACCATGTACCTGTTGGTAATAAGTCCCACTATGGGGTTGAATATAAGCTGCACCATTCCTTTGGATGCAAACAGAAGACCAACTTGGACATTCTCATGCTGCAGGATACTGGTTTTCATGTTGCAGGTGGAGTTTTGGGAGGAATCCTGAGTTTTATTATCAGTCCCTTGATAATTTGATTGGTCACTTAACATGGAGGTATTGTCATACAAAGAGTAAATGGAGGCTTTGGAAGCAGAAGATGAAGCCATTGGGTCCAGAGATGTGTTTGCTTTCGCATGTTCTTTCCAATAGAGGAAACTTGGAATGATGGGAACTAGACAGAGATGTATATTTATTAGAAATACATATGTGAATGAACATTGATTGGTCAATACGAAGATAAACATCGTACAATCATTATAAAGAAAGAACAAGACTAGGAGTTCTCATTAATCAGCGACGAATGAAAGTATACCTGTTCTCCAGACAGTAACAGTAGGTGCCAGTGGTGGCATAACTAGAAGCTCCTGGTCCCCATTGTTCAGGACACCCCTTGAAGTTCATTACAATATATGTCTAATGGGGAATAATTAATTTAAAGGGGTTGGCCACTTTCTGGTTATTGTTGACCAATGTGCATGTAAAATGATTATATGGCACTTACTAATATAGCCTTTGTTGAAATTCTGCACAATTTTGTATATTTCATAAGGTATGCTCCTTTGTTTACAAAATCTTTTGTGCTGTCCACACAGAGATCCTGTCCATAAAATGGCTGCTGATGGAGGGTCATGTGACCAGGCAAATCACCTCCATGTGATATCTTCTCCATTCAAATACACTGCACCTGCACTAAATTCCCAACAGAACAGGTGCAGATGGCAGTTGCAGTGTTTGAATGGAGGAGAGATCACATGAGAGATATTACAATGATCACATGAGAGACATTACAATCATCTTACATACACCATAATATAATTCCTATACAAGGATCTGGACTTCAATGCAGGGGAACCACCAGGCCACTACCTCCTGGAGTAGTTTCCATGTGGTTAACAGCTTACCCATGGAGTGCAGGGCACCAAGGGGTTGGAAGAAATAAGAATAAAGGGCTCTTACTAGAAGACTCATTGTATGGATGTTGTATGAAAATTCTGCCCAGGCAAATAAAACACCTAACCAAGGATGAATGGATTTACTTATGTGTAAAAAATAAGAACCCCCAAAATCTCTAGTTT
>ONZH01004664.1:0-31189 GCA_900303285.1 Rhinella marina | reverse complement strand
GGATTAGGCAGCCTCAGAGGCATCCATGCATGCTGCCCCTGCTGTTTCCTGTCCATTTCCGTGGTGTTTCCATCATTTTCTGAGGTTTCCAGGTTTTCACCCAGCCTTCCCTAGGCAGAGCCTTGGTCCCCTGCAAAAATGCTCGAGTCTCCCATTGACTTCAATGGGGTTCGTTATTCGAAACGAGCACCCGAGCATCGGGAAAAGTTCGACTCGAATAACGAGCACCCGAGCATTTTAGTGCTCGCTCATCTCTATTTGTAACACATGGATCTCCTTATCCACTGCTGTTATCCTCGCCCCGTGGTCCACTTCTCCACCCACCACTCTGTTCTGACCACTCTCTAACCTATCTACCACTGCATGCTTTGCTTTATTTTCTGCTTGTCCTCCCCCCCACATCCCTAGTTTAAAAACTGAGCCCCCCCCTCTAGGATTCTCTCCCCCAGCACAGCAGCCCCTCTTCCATTCAGGTGCAATTTATATACAGAATACAATTTGTACCCCAATGAAAAATCAGCCCAGTGCTCTAAGAACCCGAACCCTTCTCCCTTACACCAAGACTTGAGCCATGCATTCAACTCCCTCAGCTCCCGCTGTCTGTCCTGCGATGCGCATGGCATAGGCAGTATTCCTGAGAATAGAACCTTGGAGGTCCATCCCTTCAGCTTGGCTCCTAGTTCTCTATAATTATTCTTAACAGACCTCCACCTACCATTTATTCTGTCATTGGTTCCCACATGGACCACGACAGCTGGGTCATCCCCAGCCCCTCCCAGTAATTTGTCCACCCGTTCCACCACATGCCGAACCCTGGCACCAGGGAGACAGCAAACCATTCGGTTGAGGCGGTCTTGGCGACAAATTATTCTATCCGTCTTCCTGATTATGGAATCCCCTACCACTACTAGCTGTCTCGGCCTGCCTGCTTTACCATCCCCCTCACTACTAGATGGACTGTTCCCCCGGCTGTTAGGGAGACCAGTATCCACTAGGGTTGCCATTTCTGAGACTGACACCCTCGCATCATCACCTAACTTGGCAATTTTGCTTGGGTGCACAGAAGCAGGACTGGCCTTCCTTTTCCTAGACCCCTTGCCACTCCCTCTATTCGGGTTAACCCAGCTCCTTACATGGGCCTCCTGATTTTCCTCTCCACCCTCCATAACAGAACCCATAACTGCCTGTTCTGTGAGAAGCAGGCCCCTCTCAACATCTCTTGTTTCCCTCAGTGTTGCAATATGCTTCTCCAGATCTCTAATGCGAGCTTCCAGATTGGCAACATGCTCACATCTACCACAGCGGTATTCACCCAGGAACTGCTGCTCCTGTTGTTCATACATGTGGCAGACTGTGCACTGTTGAAAACTTTCAATCTTGCTATCCATCCCAGTTACAAAACAGCAATCAATTAACAAGAATAAAGTACTTACTGCAAACGTTTTACAACTTCTTTACAACTCTTATAACTCTACAGATCACTTAGCTCAGTCACTTGTCTCAGGAGCAGACTCAGTCAAGAGCAAGGCTCAGTCTGAGTTCAACTGATACTTTTATACACCTGAGATTGATTAACCACACCCACAGGCAATCAGCAGACTAGAGAAAAAAAAAAGAATTGATTGCTACTAATTGTATATATATATATATATATATATATATATATATATATATATATATATATAATCTACACTCACCGGCCACTTTATTAGGTACACCTGTCCAACTGCTCGTTAACACTTAATTTCTAATCAGCCAATCACATGGCGGCAACTCAGTGCATTTAGGCATGTAGACATGGTCAAGACAATCTCCTGCAGTTCAAACCGAGCATCAGTATGGGGAAGAAAAGTGATTTGAGCGCCTTTGAACGTGGCATGGTTGTTGGTGCCAGAAGGGCTGGTCTGAGTATTTCAGAAACTGCTGATCTACTGGGATTTTCACGCACAACCATCTCTAGGGTTTACAGAGAATGGTCCGAAAAAGAAAAAACATCCAGTGAGCGGCAGTTCTGTGGGCGGAAATGCCTTGTTGATGCCAGAGGTCAGAGGAGAATGGGCAGACTGGTTCGAGCTGATAGAAAGGCAACAGTGACTCAAATTGCCACCCGTTACAACCAAGGTAGGCAGAAGAGCATCTCTGAACGCACAGTACGTCGAACTTTGAGGCAGATGGGCTACAGCAGCAGAAGACCACACCGGGTGCCACTCCTTTCAGCTAAGAACAGGAAACTGAGGCTACAATTTGCACAATCTCATCGAAATTGGACAGTAGAAGATTGGAAAAACGTTGCCTGGTCTGATGAGTCTCGATTTCTGCTGCGACATTCGGATGGTAGGGTCAGAATTTGGCGTCAACAACATGAAAGCATGGATCCATCCTGCCTTGTATCAACGGTTCAAGCTGGTGGTGGTGGTGTCATGGTGTGGGGAATATTTTCTTGGCACTCTTTGGGCCCCTTGGTACCAATTGAGCATCGTTGCAACGCCACAGCCTACCTGAGTATTGTTGCTGACCATGTCCATCCCTTTATGACCACAATGTACCCAACATCTGATGGCTACTTTCAGCAGGATAATGCGCCATGTCAAAAAGCTGGAATCATCTCAGACTGGTTTCTTGAACATGACAATGAGTTCACTGTACTCAAATGGCCTCCACAGTCACCAGATCTCAATCCAATAGAGCATCTTTGGGATGTGGTGGAACGGGAGATTCGCATCATGGATGTGCAGCCGACAAATCTGCGGCAACTGTGTGATGCCATCATGTCAATATGGACCAAAATCTCTGAGGAATGCTTCCAGCACCTTGTTGAATCTATGCCACGAAGAATTGAGGCAGTTCTGAAGGCAAAAGGGGGTCCAACCCGTTACTAGCATGGTGTACCTAATAAAGTGGCCGGTGAGTGTATATCTATAGAGAGAGAGAGAGAGAGAGAGAGATGAGCGAATCATCCAAAATTCGCTTTGCTGAATGTTCGTCGAATTTTTTTAAAGATTTGTACGAATACGAAGCTATTTGGTCGAAGCTGCGTACAAATCATTCGTTATTCTATCGTGTTCTGCGAACATTCCCTTGAATACTTACACCTGAGCATACAAAGTGCGTACTAAGCTTTAGCGTATTATTGTCTAGGCTCGCACAAAGAACGAATATACAGTAAAAGTATCCTACTTAACTGAATATGTATGCATTTTATTATTTATTATAAAAACTACATAAAAAGTATTTAATGCTTCATGAACTTTTGATCATTCACAGATCTCTATGCAATTTTATTGGTACATTTTTGCTTTCTGGGAAATGCTTTTTTGTCTTCTTCCAAAACTACTTTATTTAATGACATATGAGGCGACAGGACAGAAGGTAAGAGAAAAGGCATTTTCTGCTGTAAAGAGTTGCCTTAGGTACTCGCTGTCACCTGCTTGGATCTGTGCCAAGCGTTTCAGAATCTATAGCCTCCAATGTCATGCCAACCTTTGGGAGGATTCAAACAGCTGTAAATAAAATAGGTGGATGGTCCAAGCTGTGCATTTACAAAATGACAGGTGGAATCACAGATCGCAGCACAACTAATCTTTCACGGTCGTTCAACAGTTTTATCTCCATTTGATGTTGGAATAATTCGACTTCTGGTTTAACAATGGAAACATTTGCAAACATATCACTGGGTCACAGTGGCTCTGAGGTGCAAACAAAAAAAGCTCCACGGGAAAGAAACAGCAAATCAGGCTACCAATTAAATGCTCCTCTTCTGTTTTCTGCTCAGGCTTTATGTTCAAGATAAAATAGAGAAAGTCACAATGGTGACACTCACACTGGCACAGTATGTGTTGGTTTACTTCATCTCTGCATGACAGCTTTTGACTTGCGCCAGAAAAAGCATCCCAGAGAATAAATCTAGAAATAAATAGTGTAGTACGCTTTTTCACCACATTTAACGTCTTTCCTTCTTGATGATCATTAAAGGGGTCTTCCCATTGTCATGGATGTGAAGACTGAAGAAGTGAAGCCATTACAAGATGGCGTCGGCTCCGGGATCACTCCTGCTCTTATCTATAGTTTACATTCTTTAGCTAGACTAGATGCGCAGAAGTGAAACTTTATTTTGCATTACTAACCAATAAAATATATTCTAAACCTCAGGAGAGGATTCACTCCTCCCTGGGGTATATAACCTTTGTACCCTCCTCTAATAAACAAGAACCTCTTTGACCCTACCAGGTGTCAGTGTTGTTTCTTCCATGCATGTAAAATCCTAGGATTACTTTAATTTGGAGCAGAGAAACAAACTTCAAGGCTCCCGTTGAGAGCCATCCTTATCACCATCTTGAACATTTATGGTAAATCATGTCCCTACCCCTTTTCTACCTGGTTAGGTGGTTTCAGACTGCTGCTGCAAGTGGAGAATAGAGTATGCTCAACCTATGGCCCTCCAGCTGTTGTAAAACTACAACTCCCACAATGCCCTGCTGTAGTCCATCCGGGCATGATCGGAGTTGTAGTTTTGCAACAGCTGGAGGGCCGCAGATTGGGCATCCCTGCTCTAGAGAACTAAGACCTTAGCACTAAGACGTAGAAACAATTAATTCAAGTCCTCATTTTTATTAGAAGCCTCTCAGGGCAGTTCATACACGTTTATACATGATCGCGGCAATAATCCGGTGTAAAATTTAAATTAAAAAAAAAATCACACATACCTGATCCATTTGCTTGCGACGGGTTGGCCGCCGCCGTCGTCTTGCATGAAGAACTGGCGCAAAATCTTGCATGTCCCGAGATGACGTTATAAGTCGCTGTGCACGGGATTTCAGCAAATATCTTCAAGCAAGATGGTGGTGGCCGGCCCTTCACAAGCAAATGGAGCAGGTAAGTATGATTTTTTGGGTTTTTTGCACTTTCAGGTTACCCTGAAATTCGGATAGAAGTCCACTTTGTGGACTGTGATTCACTCAACACTACATGTGATGTTTCAGTCAAATGACCTTTGTGAAACACATTTACCATTGCTGGTTTAAATGTGGTCCAAATGGCGCAGAGAGAATGGAAGAAGAAAGGCATATTAGGCATCTGTCTATTAGGCCAAGACATTTGGTTTGTATGCCAATGTAACATTGACAGGTGAAAATGAATAGAAATACTATGGACTGATTTTTAACCGGTCCAGGACCAGACAAAATGTAATTGCTTTTCACATTCATTAGTTTAGAAGTTTTTTTTTTCTGACAATAATGCATTTTACCTATAATTATTACAGACATTTTTAGACATTCTGTTAGAAAACAGAAAAAATATATATTATTTAAATTTTAGCTATTTTTATTTTGCTAATTTAGTAACGCCCTAAAATAGACTTTTTGTTTGTGTTCATCATTGTCTACCATACATGTACTACATGTCTAATTTCAGGTAATTGGCTAGCTGCATGACAATGATTTACGTGGCCTAAGGTTTTTGGGGTGAGTTTTTATTTTGTTCATTTTACTTTTTTTTTCTGACTCAATGTAGTAAACGACTATTCTAGCTGCAAACGTCTGTTTTTTAATGCAATATCTACATAGGTGTATAGAGGCCCATTTCAGCAACCATCACTCGAGTGTTCTAATGGTACATTGTGTTTGCTAACTGTGTAAGAAGGCTAATGGATGTTTAGAAAACCCTAGTGCAAGTATGTTAGCACAGCTGAAAACAGTTTTGCTGGTTAGAGAAGCTATAAAACTGACCGTCCTTTGAGCTAGTTGAGAATCTGGAGCATTACATTTCTGGGTTCGATTAAACTCTCAGAAAAAGAGAACTTTCATGTGAAAATTGCCAATAAACTGAAGATTTCCTACAACGGTGTGTACTACTACCTTCAGAGGACAGCACAAACAGGCTCTAACCAGAGTAGAAAGAGAAGTGGGAGGCCCCGCTGCACAACTGAGCAGCAAGACAAGTACATTAGAGTCTCTAGTTTGAGAAATAGACGCCTCATAGGTCCTCAACTGGCAGCATTATTAAATAGTACCCGCAAAACGCCAGTGTCAACGTCTACAGTGAAGAGGCAACTCCGGGATGCTGGCCTTCAGGCAGAGTGGCAAAGAAGTCATATCTGAGACTGGCTAATAAAAGGAAAAGATTAATATGGGTAAAAGAACATAGTCATTGGACACAGGGAGATTGGAAAAAGTGTTATGGACAGACGAATCAAAGTTTGAGGTGTTTGGATCACACAGAAGAACATTTGTAAGACGAGGAACAACTGAAATATGCTGGAAGAGTGCCTGACGCCATCTGTCAAGCATGGTGGAGGTAATGTGATGGTCTGGGGTTGCTTTGGTGCTGGTAAAGTGGGAGATTTGTACAAGGTAAAAAGGATTTTGAATAAGGAAGGCTATCACTCCATTTTGCAACACCATGCCATACCCTGTGGACAGCGCTTGATTGGAGCCAATTTCCTCCTACAACAGGACAATGACCCAAAGCACACCTCCAAATTATGCAAGAACTATTTAGGGAAGAAGCAGGCAGCTGGTATTCTATCTGTAATGGAGTGGCCAGTGCAGTCACCAGATCTCAACCCCATTGAGCTGTTGTGGGAGCAGCTTGACCGTATGGTACGCAAAAAGTGCCCATCAAGCCAATCCAACTTGTGGGAGGGGCTTCTGGAAGCATGGGGTGAAATTTCTCCAGACTACCTCAGCAAATTAACAGCTAGAATGCCAAAGGTCTGCAATGCTGTAATTGCTGCAAATGGAGCATTCTTTGACAAAAGCAAAGTTTGAAGGAGAAAATTATTATTTCAAATAAAAATCATTATTTCTAACCTTGTCAATGTCTTGACTATATTTTCTATTCATTTTGCAACTCATTTGATAAATAAAAGTGTGAGTTTTCATGGAAAACACAAAATTGTCTGGGTGACCCCAAACTTTTGAATGGTAGTGTAACTGCATGCCAAGTTTTGCAGCAATCCAACATTTTTATCTGGGTGCATTATTTTTTTGCGTGTATTTATATAAAGTGTATTTCCAGGCTGCTGAAATGTGACCTCCTCCTTCTGTCCTGACTGACCATTCTAATCAAGTGTTAAGGCAGCCTTACACATTCAATAGCTGTGAGCCGAACACAGCCACCTCTGGCAGCTTATCTCCCAGAAAAACAAAAGGATCTCGCAAAAATATTAACTTTGCCCGATCTTTCTTTCCCCTAAGATAATATGTTGGGAGAGTGTTGGAAGCTCCCGATAGACTGTTGGCCAAACGCTATTTTCTCTGCAGGTTTGGCTAAAAATACACTAATGTTACTCTTATTTCTAAACCACCCCTTCAGTGGTGCAAGAGCTGGACCTTTCTTCAGACTTTTTGCAAAGTCAGTTGATAAATCTAGCTTAAATAAAATAGCTTAAATGGGGGTGTTACAAAGTAGTTCTTAAAGGATTCAGCTCCACCTCCTGGTGCTTGTACTCATTTGCATATGGTTAAAAACACAGATTTCTTTGTAGCTGTTTAGCATACAAAGGGAAGGCATAGTTTTAATCAGCATGATGAGCCCTACCAGGCAGTATGCATCATTTAAAAGGGTTGATCCTGGTGACAGAGAAACTTTAAATATAGATGGTGACATGGGAAAAAAACTCACTTAACATAAAAAACATAATTTAAACAATAGGTTATATTTTGTGCTCATACATTCCCTTTAAAGAGGGCCTGTAACCTTTCCTGACATGTCTGTTTTAATTAATGCTTGCATTCCCCATGTAATAAGAATTCTGGAGCATCTATTCTTATGACTCTATGTTGTGCCATTTCACTAATGTGTAAGGGGGCCTTTAAATAGAGGATCAGACGTCTTCATATTAGAGAGCAGAGTTGCTTTCTACAAACTACTGCTGAATACAGCATCCTACCTATTTCCACGACAAATGAGTTTAAACGGATGAATACCTGAACAAATGGCATACATCGATTACAAAGTAATTCTTGAAATGGATGGTATTCCAATGGGAGGAACCTCAGTAATCCATAAAGATGCCACAAAATTGAGTCTACACTGGCTATTTATTTTTAGCCATTTGGTCCAATTATCTAAATAAACATCTACTTATAGAACTAGTAGTGCAGTATAAAGGAACAATTCACTGTAGAACTACTCCAATAAAACTGTGTCTTTCTGAATACATGACCTAACCCTGCCTGGTAATAGGTCTGATTAGTTTAATAAGGCAATGCTTCTTATCTATTACACTGCATGCCTTAAGATTATTGGGTGCAACTCTAACCTCTCTAGAACACAGACTTACAAGTGAGATGTTTCTTTACATGATTTTCTCAAGGGAAATATGGGATAGCTTTTGTGCTTTCCATACAAGATTGTGTGTCCTCTGCTGTCATGATTAGACCATGATTGGTTAGATGTCAGAAATGATAACAGCTGAGAAGGGTCCGGTCCCTAGAGATAAGCATCTGTAGTATGAAAGAAGTGACTCCACACTGACATTCAGTTTCTAAAGTTGTAAAAATAATCATTTGCAATGAAAGAATAGAATGAGTATGTGATGTATAGGATAGCTGAATATAAATTAAGATATAGAGATTTATAAATTCATCAGAGTTTGCAATTTCTAAAAATGTGTTGATGTCACTGTGGTATCTGTGGCTTTTCCATAAACTTACTGTGATTTCGATTTGTCAAGTTACCACACTGCACAAAAGAAATTAAATTCACTTCTTAAAAATGGCATTGCATCTTTACATCAAGCATGCCTGGCATAAGACCTAGACTCAAAAAGGAATTTTCCACTTTGCATTAACATCATTTTAAATAACTAGTTATCTGTAATTTTGTAATGTATTTATTTTATCTTTATTGCTCCTATTTTCCATTCTGGGCTGTGGTCACATGACCATGTCCATGCAGTTCTTTCTTATTTTCTGTGATGTTGTGTCCATGGACGTGTCAAACCAGTAACAGGGGCAGTGATAGGGCAGTGTCTATGTAACTAGCTGGTAGGAGGGGCTATAAATAGGGCATTTTTAGGGGCGGTGCTGAAGCTGTGACAGAGAAGGGAGAAGTGCAACATGGGTTTGGTTGGAAACAGAAGTTCTACATACAGGATGTAACAACCAGAGTGATTTATTTATATGGTGAAAATGGGTCAGGAGAGCCTAAATTTAAAAAAAGGCATAGGGAAGACATACATAAGACCAGGGGCGAATTCGGAACTTATAGTGGCCCTGGAAAAAATACTAAAAGTGGCCATGCTTTGTAGTTGGGTCTAAATTGATGGAAGGCAGGACAAGTAATACCATATTGTGGCACATTATACCACCCCAACAGAGTCAAATACCACAGTCCATCACGGATGAAATTCAATAACGACAACACAAACTGGTTGTGTAGATGGAAGTGTTCACCTCATTCATGTAAAAACACTCCGATCTTATCATAGCCTTTAATCTGGGGTATAATGCAGTACAGATCCTGACTATTGCATTTTGGACTGGTAGCGTCCGAAACGCAGATGTGAAAGTACCCTAAGATGTGTCTCCACATGCTCATGCAATGTGCATTCACAATACAGCAGTTACCTCAGAGCGGGTTTGAACAGGAGCAAGCCGGCCACCACTACTACATGGCCGCTGTGGTCGTAACTAGGGGCAACGGCCTGACTGATGTGTGTGGGACAATGCCTATACAAATAGGGAAATCTTCTAAACGGTACATTTTATATAAATACATTCTATTAGCAATAATATTGGTATGGCTATATCTAACTATACAAACTACATTTGTGAGATGGGAATACCCCTTTAATACAAGCTCCCATCACAAGTTCCTGCCTGGGGCTAGTGCCCTGCCTTCTGCTCCCTCTGGGCTGTGTTCAGGGCTTCCCTTACTTAGCAAACCTCCAGCATAGAACACAAGAGAAGAGGAGGCATGTTATCAGGAGGCACTGGGTATGTGCTCACAAGAACAGATGGCATGCAGTGTCTGGATGAACTGAGTGATGTGTGCAATCCGGGGATCCAGGGAGCTACTAGAGAGCTGGAACATACCATGAACACCCCCTTAATGAGCATACACTTGGAGGTAAAAAAAACAAAACAAAAGGGGTCAGTCAGCACATCCCAGTGTGCTGGTGAACGGTGCCATGGCTAAATACACAAAGGAAAACTATACAGTACAGACCAAAAGTTTGGACACACCTTCTCATTCAAAGAGTTTTCTGTATTTTCATGACTATGAAAATTGTAGATTCACACTGAAGGCATCAAAACTATGAATTAACACATATGGAATTATATACTTAACAAAAAAGTGTGAAACAACTGAAAATATGTCTTATATTCTAGGTTCTTCAAAGTAGTCACCTTTTGCTTTGATTACGGCTTTGCACACTCTTGGCATTCTCTTGATGAACATTAAAGAGTTAGTCACCTGAAATGGTTTTCACTTCACAGGTGTGCCCTGTCAGGTTTAATAAGTGGGATTTCTTGCCTTATAAATGGGGTTGGGACCATGAGTTGTGTTGGGCAGAAGTCAGGTGGATACACAGCTGATAGTCCTACTGAATAGACTGTTCGAATTTGTATTACGGCAAGAAAAAAGCAGCTAAGTAAAGAAAAACTAGTGGCCATCATTACTTTAAGAAATGAAGGTCAGTCAGTCCGAAAAATTGGGAAAACTTTGAAAGTGTCCCCAAGTGCGGTCACAAAAACCATGAAGCGCTACAAAGAAACTGGCTCACATGAGGACCGCCTCAGGAAAGGAAGACCAAGAGTCACCTCTGCTGCGGAGGAAAAGTTAATCCGAGTCACCAGCCTCAGAAATCGCAGGTTAACAGCAGCTCAGATTAGAGACCAGGTCAATGCCACACAGAGTTCTAGCAGCAGACACATCTCTACAACAACTGTTAAGAGGAGACTGTGTGCAGCAGGCCTTCATGGTAAAATAGCTGCTAGGAAACCACTGCTAAGGACAGGCAACAAGCAGAAGAGACTTGTTTGGGCTAAAGAACACAAGGAATGGACATTAGACCAGTGGAAATCTGTGCTTTGGTCTGATGTGTCCAAATTTGAGATCTTTGGTTCCAACCACTGTATCTTTGTGCGACGCAGAAAAGGGGAACGGATGGACTCTACATGCCTGGTTCCCACCGTGAAGCATGGAGGAGGAGGTGTGATGGTCTGGGGGTGCTTTGCTGATGACACTGTTGGGGATTTATTCAACATTGAAGGCATACTGAACCAGCATGGCTACCACAGCATCTTGCAGCGGCATGCTATTCCATCCGGTTTGCGTTTAGTTGGACCATCATTTCTTTATCAACAGGACAATGACCCCAAACACACCTCCAGGCTGTGTAAGGGCTATTTGACCAAGAAGGAGAGTGATGGGGTGCTACGCCAGATGACCTGGCCTCCACAGTCACCAGACCTGAACCCAATCGAGATGGTTTGGGGTGATCTGGACCGCAGAGTGAAGGCAAAAGGGCCAACAAGTGCTAAGCATCTCTGGGAACTCCTTCAAGACTGTTGGAATACCATTTCAGGTGACTACCTCTTGAAGCTCATCAAGAGAATGCCAAGAGTGTGCAAAGCAGTAATCAAAGCAAAAGGTGGCTACTTTGAAGAACCTAGAATATAAGACATATTTTCAGTTGTTTCACACTTTTTTAAGTATATAATTCCACATGTGTTAATTCATAGTTTCTATGCCTTTAGTGTGAATCTACAATTTTCATAGTCATGAAAATACAGAAAACTCTTTGAATGAGAAGGTGTGTCCAAACCTTTGGTCTGTACTGTACAACGCAACAGCACTCTGCAAACCAAATAAAGTACAAAAATGCCATAATAATAGAAATATTCTGGTGCTAATGCTACGCTTATTTAGTAAATTTAAGATTTTTGGCAAATATATTTTGTACAAAATTATTTAGGCCCGTCTGCCAAATGTCAAGGCCATCTCTGTAAGATGGGAACCTAACACTAATTCCTACCTGTTATGTGCCAGGACGGCCACTATAAAATTCAGGGAGTGCAGCTTCCACATGCATGCTGGGTCCACTCTGCTTTTTATCATTTTTTGTGCCAAAATGGCCTTCATTAAATCCAGTGAATGCAGGTACCAACATGCATGCTGAGCCCACTCTATACCTCACCTGGTGCCAGCCTGTCTGCCCCATAGGCTGATTTTAATTAGTGTAATTAGTATAAAGCTGTAGTCTGCTCTTCCTGCACTCACTGGAAGCCTTTTGGCACCAGGAGAGGTATAGAGTGGGACTCTCATTGCATTCAGTGGTAGCCATCTGGCATCAGGTGAGGTATAGAGTGGGCTCAGCATGCATGTTGGTACCTGCATTCGCTGGATTTAATGGTGGCCGTCCTGGCACATAACAGGTAGGAATTAGTGTTAGGTTCCCGTCTTACAGAGATGGCCTTGACATTTGGCAGACGGGCCTAAATAATTTTGTACAAAATATATTTGCCAAAAATCTTAAATTTAAAATTTGGCACAAAAAATGATAAAACGCAGAGTGGACCCAGCATGCATGTGGAAGCTGCACTCCCTGAATGTTGTGGTGGCCGTCCTGGCACATAACAGGTAAGAATTAGTGTTAGGTTCCCGTCTTACAAAGATCACCTTGACGTTTGGCAGACGGGCCCAAATAATTTTGTACAAAATATATTTGCCAAGAATCTCAAATTTACTAAATAAGCGTAGTATTAGCACCAGAATATTTCTATTATTATGGCATTTTTGTACTTTAATTGGTTTGCAGAGTGCTGTTGCATTGTATTTTTTTTCTTTATGTATTTAGCCATGGCAGCGTGCACCTGCACACTGGGATGTGCTGACTGACCCCCTTTTTTCTTTGCAGTTTGTACTGGAGGTGTGGCTACTCCATTTATTTGTGCACTCCTGACCAGCCTGTCTGCCCCTGCTCATTTTAATTAGTGTAAATATAAAGCTATAGTCTGCTCTCCCTGCACCCACTGGAAGCATTTTGGCACCAGGAGAGGTATAGAGTGGGACTCTCATTGCATTCAGTGGTAGCCATCTGGCACCAGGTGAGGTATAGAGTGGGCTCAGCATGCATGTTGGTACATGCATTCACTGGATTTAATGGTGGCCGTCCTGGCACATAACAGGTAGGAATTAGTGTTAGATTCCCGTCTTACAAAGATCGCCTTGTCGTTTGGCAGATGGGCCCAAATAATTTTGTACAAAATATATTTGCCAAGAATCTCAAATTTACTAAATAAGTGTAGCATTAGCACCAGAATATTTCTATTACTATGGCATTTTTGTACTTTATTTGGTTTGCAGAGTGTTGTTGCATTGTGTTTTTTTTCACTTGGAGGTTCAGGCACTGTACGCCCACATGGGTATCAGGCGGAGACTATTCAGCTGCAGACTCCATGTAACCCAGTGACATCAGAAGCATTCACAGGGGACAGTCATCAAACTCTCTATGTGTGGTTTATAAAATCACATGGGAAAACTAGGAAACAACCTTTATATATACCGACGGTGGACATGCATGGCCATACTGATATTTTAAATTGTTTAGATAGTTTAAATTGTTTTCTAGTGAAAATGGGGAGGGGAGGGGCCAGGCAGGTGGTCATAGGAACGGGGCCGGTTTTAGACAAAGTGTGGCCCTCGGCAAAATTGAAAGTGGGCCCCAGATCCTGAAATATTGGACTAGAAGTCTGAAAGGACTTTATAGGCACGGACAGCAGTTACAACCACAGCAGTTGATTGTAGAATGCCACATTATATCTCTTTAGCCTTTCCACTGTAAGCTGCTGATCCTGCAGCCTCTTTGGGTATGTTCACAGTATTTTCTGTGCGTAAAAAAACCTAATGCAAAATCTGGTTTTATGGTGGTTTTATGGTTGTGTTTTTTTCTGATACATTTTATAACACAGTTTTGGCATGCATTTTCATTAATGCACTTTTTCAAAGGGAATTCTGGACATAGAATCCGCATGAAGAATGGCCAGGGCACTTCTTTGTTTCATGATGCAGTTTATAAAACCCCAAGCTGAAAAAAGGGGTTGTCCCATCCGGGCCCCTGAAGTGAAAGCAGAGTACAGCGTGCATGTATGGTCATCCTCTATTATACTATGAGTGTCCTGAAAATAGCCGATCACTGGCAACTCCATAGCAGTGAATGGAGATAATGCTGTACATGCACACTGTTATGGGGGATCTGTGGATGACAGTTTTATGGAGGATCTGTGGATGACACTGTTATGGAGGATCTGTGGATGACACTGTTATGGAGGATCTGTGGATGACACACTATTATGGAGGATCTGTGAATGACACTGTTATGGGGGATCTGTGAATGACACACTATTATGGGGGATCTGTGGATGACACTTATGGGGGATATGTGGATGACACTGTTATGGGGGATATGTGGATGACACTTTTATGGGGGATCTGTGGATGACACTGTTATGGGGGATCTGTAGATGACACTGTTATAGGGGATCTGTGAATGACACTCATGGGAGATCTGTGGATGACACTGTTATGCGGGATCTGTGGATAACTCTGTTATGGGGATCTGTGGATGTCACTTATGGGGGATCTGTGGATGTCACTGTTATGGGGGATCTGTAGATGTCACTGTTATGGGGGATGTCGCTGTGATACAGCCACAATGTGTGACATATCTTTACAGATGCCTTTATTGGTCTGGGCCTCAGGTTCTTAATCTATACTCCAATACCTCGCCCCCCCCTCCCCAATTAACAATGCTGTCTTCAATAGTTTAACTAGAGCCCTCTATGGCCCAGACAGCCATGTGGTAATTGAACGCAGCATGGCCACGTCACAAGCATGCCGTTTGGTGGTGTCCTAAAAGTGCTGCAGACCTAGCTCACACAGGGGGCACAAGGAGCTTACACACAGCTCACAGAGCGGTCGCAGGAGGCTCACAGAGGGGGCGCAGGAGGCTCACAGTGGGGGCGCAGGAGGCTCACAGAGGGGCGCAGGAGGCTCACAGAGGGGGCGCAGGAGGCTCACAGTGGGGGCGCAGGAGGCTCACACAGTGGGGGCGCAGGAGGCTCACACAGTGGGGGTGCAGGAGGCTCACACAGTGGGGGCGCAGAAGGCTCACACAGTGGGGGACGCAGGAGGCTCACACAGTGGGACGCAGGAGGCTCACACAGTGGGGACGCAGGAGGCTCACACAGTGGGGACGCAGGAGGCTCACACAGTGGGGGCGCAGGATGCTCACACAGTGGGGGCACAGGATGCTCACACAGTGGGGGCACAGGATGCTCACACAGTGGGGGCACAGGACGCTCACACAGTGGGGCACAGGATGCTCACACAGTGGGGGCGCAGGACGCTCACAAATCAGTGACCATCAATACTTGAGGGACAGGGCAGGGCTGTTACAATGAAGGTGTGACCCCCAACAACCCTGCACCCCCCTTCTCCACAGACACTGCTGCATGCCTTTTACTGGATGGACTTACCAGCCAGAGAGGTAACAGGCAGGGTGCTTTCATGGTCCTGGGAGCAGCCAGCAGTCCAGGAGCTGAGGTCAGAGCCAGTAGAAAGCCCAGTCATCCCAGTCTGGTTTGGGCCTCCAGCCTGGAGCAGTGCAGGAAAATGATGGGGGCGGAGCTGTGTTAGCTCCACCCACACCGAACATCCGTGGCAGCAGGATTCAATACAGTGCAGTCACCAAGGTCTGGTGAGAGGGGGAAGCTGTGGCAGCGGAACGCTACAGCAGAGAGCCAGTCAGGGAGCAGGGGGAGGGAAAAAGGCTACAGCTGTTGGCCCAGTTTACTTTCAGACAGCAGGGGGCCCCTTTTGGAGAGGGGGCCCTGGGCAATTGCCCTGTTTGGCCCCCCTCCCCCTAACGCCGGCCCTGCATAGGGACCAGGGGCACGTAGTGGTAGGAGCTAGGAATAGGACATGGGTACACAATTCAGATATTTTCTATGAGGCCCAATGATTTCTATGTATGCCCCTGCTTGTGTATATACAGTATGTAGTTATCACTAAAGCACTAAGAGCAGATGCTTTATGTACTGCATACTAAATCCACTTTCACATTTAGTGCTTGGTAATAAAATCTCTGTGTAGACTCCACTTCTGGTTTTGGCTCCCAATCACTGATGGAAATCACTGACCAAACATTGACTGCATGAAAGTAGCCTAATAGTGCTGAAGCTGAGCAAAGCATGCATACACTCACCGGCCACTTTATTAGGTACACCTGTCCAACTGCTCGTTAACACTTAATTTCTAATCAGCCAATCACATGGCGGCAACTCAGTGCATTTAGGCATGTAGACATGGTCAAGACAATCTCCTGCAGTTCAAACCGAGCATCAGTATGGGGAAGAAAGGTGATTTGAGTGCCTTTGAACGTGGCATGGTTGTTGGTGCCAGAAGGGCTGGTCTGAGTATTTCAGAAACTGCTGATCTACTGGGATTTTCACGCACAACCATCTCTAGGGTTTACAGAGAATGGTCCGAAAAAGAAAAAACATCCAGTGAGCGGCAGTTCTGTGGGCGGAAATGCCTTGTTGATGCCAGAGGTCAGAGGAGAATGGGCAGACTGGTTCGAGCTGATAGAAAGGCAACAGTGACTCAAATTGCCACCCGTTACAACCAAGGTAGGCAGAAGAGCATCTCTGAACGCACAGTACGTCGAACTTTGAGGCAGATGGGCTACAGCAGCAGAAGACCACACCGGGTGCCACTCCTTTCAGCTAAGAACAGGAAACTGAGGCTACAATTTGCACAAGCTCATCGAAATTGGACAGTAGAAGATTGGAAAACGTTGCCTGGTCTGATGAGTCTCGATTTCTGCTGCGACATTCGGATGGTAGGGTCAGAATTTGGCGTCAACAACATGAAAGCATGGATCCATCCTGCCTTGTATCAACGTTTCAAGCTGGTGGTGGTGGTGTCATGGTGTGGGGAATATTTTCTTGGCACTTTTTGGGCCCCTTGGTACCAATTGAGCATTGTTGCAACGCCACAGCCTACCTGAGTATTGTTGCTGACCATGTCCATCCCTTTATGACCACAATGTACCCAACATCTGATGGCTACTTTCAGCAGGATAATGCGCCATGTCATAAAGCTGGAATCATCTCAGACTGGTTTCTTGAACATGACAATGAGTTCACTGTACTCAAATGGCCTCCACAGTCACCAGATCTCAATCCAATAGAGCATCTTTGGGATGTGGTGGAACGGGAGATTCGCATCATGGATGTGCAGCCGACAAATCTGCGGCAACTTTGTGATGCCATCATGTCAATATGGACCAAAATCTCTGAGGAATGCTTCCAGCACCTTGTTGAATCTATGCCACGAAGAATTGAGGCAGTTCTGAAGGCAAAAGGGGGTCCAACCCGTTACTAGCATGGTGTACCTAATAAAGTGGCCGGTGAGTGTATGTATGGGGAAGTCAGGACGAAGAGCTGTAAGCGGACAGTTATCTAATGTGTATGGCTAGCCTTACTGAATATATCAGCCTAGTTTGGACCAGATGATTAACAGTGAACATCTAAGAAAGCTAATATAGAGATTAATGCCACAGATTACTGATTCCTAACTAGCAAGAAAAATGGTCCACCTATTCAAACAGGCTATTACTAAGTTGTGCGGACTAAAATATTAAAACCAATTCTTTATTAGGACAATTAAATTTTAAAGACACATTGCACAAATAATATAATATGCATACTGTTCTCTTATGTGGATGGATCAAATCTTTCTAACCTGATGAAGGGAAAAATTAAAGTGGTAAAGTACAGTTATAGAGAATAAAATATTCTCCCCCTGCACCTTACAATATCAAAATGTCACCATTAAATATTTTCAAGGCTAGAGTTAGGATTAGGAGTGAATATAACATGTTGATTCTACATCTGAACATGTTTCTCATCATGGGCACTTCAGTAGATTTAAATGGGTTATCCAACTGGAGTAATGCAAACCGTTATTTTAACTATATCAAAACCTTGCTCTCTGGTGTAATTTTCACTCTTTTTATCTTTATTACTTACCTGCCTCCAGCTCTAATCTCTACAGTTTCTGTAGGAGGGCAGCAGCTTTTCACATGTAACATCATACACCTGTATCTCCCAGAAGTGCTTTGCAGTCAGCTCTTGCTAACCCTTTCCCACACAGCAAGTAGTACAGACAACCCCAGTCAATCAACAAATAAATAGTCATATAGTATGTAGATATACTGCAATACATTTTCTATGAAAATAGAAGTAGGGATGAGTAAATGAAAGGTACCTGGGCCACTTCACTATGGGGTCACTACACCATAGCAAAAACAGCAGAAAGAAAATGTTATTGCATTTATATTGCAAATGCAATAATACTTTATTTGTGATGTCATATTGATTGCATAGTAAAAATTAAGCCACGTCCCTGCAACCACATTTTTTTGCTTTCAACATTCCTATGTGCTAAATTCTAAAGAGATGGGGCATGGAAATGTCTGTAGGAACTCAAAAGTGTAGAATATTGTGGAAATTAGGAGAGCAACTTTTAAACATTTTTAAAGGGGTTCTGCAGTTGTTTATAACTGATGATCTATCCTCTGGATAGATCATCAGCATCTGATCGGCGGGGGTCCGATACCCGGGACCCCTGCCGATCAGCTGTTCGAGAAGGCAGCGGCGCTGCAGGAGCCTTCTCTGTGTTTTCTTCAGGCCCAGTGACGTCACGACTAGTATCACTGGCCTGGGCGGGGCTAAGCTCTGTTCTCATGAATGGAGCTTAGCCGTGCCCAGGCCAGTAATAGTAGTCGTGACGTCACTGGGCCTGAGGAAAACACAGAGAAGGCCACAGCGCTCCTGCAGCGCTGCTGCCTTCTCGAACAGCTGATCGGCAGGGGTCCCGGGTATCGGACCCCCGCTGATCAGATGCTGATGATCTATCCAGAGGATAGATCATCAGTTATAAACAACTGCAGAACCCCTTTAAAGCTTCATATTAATATTCAAAGGCAGAATTATTTTACTTTGTTTTTTAAATACCTTACTGTTCTATATCTGTTCCCTGAACACATGTTGCAATGACATTTCATGCCAGGCATCATTAATACCACTTATAACAACTGTCATCCTAGGAGGTAAAAGTGTCTGTCTTCATAAAATCCATTGAAGTGCTGCTTTTGACCTCTGAAAACACGCCATTCATTACCTAGAATATTATTTCAAAGGCTACCCTACCCCCTGGGACTGTCATGTCAAATTACATTCCTGGAATGATATTTAGAAAAGATTTGTTCCCCTAAAAGAAAGTGTGGCTTCCCGTGGACATACAGTATATCATTTATCTCTAAAGGATCGCCTCAGCTTTAGTGACAAAAAGTCCTGACACTCTTTTATTCTCGAGTCCTTGTAGAATCTTTTCCACAAAATGTAATTCAAAGGAAAAGTCTGGAGTAGAAAGAGCAGAATGTAAATATTACACATCAGGCAAGATGTCCAGAATGAGCTTCTGCAAATACGCCATAAATCTCAGTGTTTCCATCAAAATATAAAGCTATAAAGCAATAGAAACACAGCGAATGGACACAACTCATGAGGATAGGCATGCAGCATAACTGGGCCATTTGCAGTATTTGAAAATTGAACCTGTTTGCCTGTATTAAATCTCACCTGGGAGAGAATAACATGTTGTTGGTTATCCTGACTTCAGAAAACTTACCGTACTCAGCCACTAATAATTTAGACTTTGTGTTTGAGATTTATGTCTCATATTAGAACTGTTGAAAAGGGAGCAATATAGACATCAAAATAGCCAGCTGCCTGTATTAAGTAGTGCATACTATGAAGATGCCACCATTTATTCCACTCTCTTCTGGATCTCAATACCGGAGAAAAATGCTTCTGTTTCACAACGAATGGGGACAAAACTGAACAGAATGCAATGCTCCATAATGCATTCCGTTCCGTTTGGTTGCTTTATATACCGGAAAGTATTCATCATGGGATGCGGAGCAAAATGCATCCGGCATGACACAGAATGCAAGTCAATGGTGCTGGATCCGTTTTCTTGGACACAATAGAAAACGGATCCGACCCCAATTGACTTTCAATGGTGTTCCTGCCGGATCCGTCATTGCTATTTTAAACATAATACAATCGGATCCATTCATAACGGATGCAACCAGTTGTATTATCAGTAATGGAAGCGTTTTTGCTGATCACTGCCGGATCAGCCAAAAACATAAGTGTGAAAGTAGCCTAAAAGGCAAGATGTAAATCAGCCTGTGTATTAGACACATTAGGCCTCTTTCACACGAGCATCACGGATTCAGTCCGGATGCGTTACAGAAAATCCGCACGCATCCGCACCAATCCGCACGCAATCACAGTCAAGATTGTGTACGTTCGTTCAGTTTTTTCTGCGCGGGTGAGAAGCGTTTTGATGCATTTTTCACGAGCGTGATAAAAAACTGAATGTTTACAAACAACATCTTTAAGCAACCATCAGTGAACCATTCACTTCAATGGGGCCAGGGCTGCGTGAAAAAAAGCAGAATATAGAACATGCTGCGATTTTCACGCAACGGCGAACTGATGCGTGAAAAAATTCGCCCATGTGAAAAGCCCCATTGAAATGAATGGGTCAGGATTCAGTGTGGGTGCAATGCGTTCGCATCACGCATTGCACCCGCGCAGAAATCTCGCCCGTGTGAAAGGGGCCTTACTGCATTCTCTTCTGAAGAACATGATTAAGATAAAACCACTTTTTTTGTGAAAAAGGAATTTTGGCTTACAGGAAAATAGACATGCTCTTTATTTGTATAGTCCATTAGGGTAAAAAGACTTGTATGATGTTAATAGCCACACAGGTTTGTGGGTAAACTGAACTGGAACTAACAAAATTGTGTTTTCATACAATTATTATTAGGTCTACTGGAAACAAATTAACTGAATACTCAGTCACTAAGCTTTGTCAGTGGTGTCTATATACACTGTGCACTGGAGGTCCAGTGCCAAGGGTGGCATCTTTGAAATTTCGTGGCTCTCAGGGAGGCTGTTTTGAAAAGATGCATGTTTCCTGGTGATCACCATGTGAAGTTATTGCCTCAGATGTGGAACACTGTACTCCTGACCCCCCTCCCCCTCTGAGAATAAGCAGTGGCACAGCTGGTTTGTGTAAATGTTACTTTACTAAAGGCTCCTTCATGCAGGCCTATTAAGGGGCCAATAATCAGGAATGAACATTCATATGAGGCCTTATTCACACATCAGTGTTTTGGTCAGTTATTTCCATCAGTGATTTTGAGCCAAAACCAGTTGCGGCTCTAAACATAGAACAGGTGCAGATTTTTCCCTTATACCTTATGTCTGTGGAGGCTCCAGTCCTGGTTTTGGCTAACAATCACTGATGGAAATCACTGACCAAAACACTGATGTGTGAATCAGGCCTGATGCTCATTCCCGATATTTGTCCTCTGTAATCGATAACCTTATAAATTAGCAAATGCTGTTGATGCATCACCCAAAGTGGTTGGTTCTGGGAAACACATCATCCTGTGTGTATGATTTTTTTTTTATATATATATATATATGGAAAAAGCATTATATAAATAATAACATTTGCTTGTACTATATCCCATAAAGCAGGATTTTTCATAGAAGTTGATCTGTACCACAATCTCTACAGACTGTTTATAGCACCTTGTTAAATCCATGCTAGGGCTAACTGAGGCTTTGCTGATTGGAGAAATCATTCTCTCCAGTACTACAAAAGACTCTTTTATAAAATAAATGTGACAGGCTACGGCTGAATGTCTACTGCCATCATTTTCTTGCATTACTTAGTTTATTATTTTAAACTGTAGAGATCTCTACTTTTAGTTTACTATGACTTTTATTTGTGACTTACAAAGTTTAGTGGGGGGAAATTATCAGGCCCTATACACTAGAATTCTGCGCTTAAAAATTCCCAACTATTATTTTGCCGCTTGTTAGGCTTATGTTTACAAACATTTCGAGACATTTTGAATTTTCACTCCAGTTTTGAATAGGGATTGGTAAAATGGGTATTGTTAGCCTGTCAAGCCAGGTTAAGCGACATTTATAAACTAAAACTTTTTAAAAAGTCCCAAAAGATTGTCTTAATCTTGCACCAGTGAAGGGGTACTTTAAAAATGGAGTAATATCTCAACACAGGAATGTTAGACTTATAGATACACCAAATTTATCAAACATCCTGTGACATTTGATAAACTTGACACAAATTAAAACACAGACTCCTGAAAAATTGACTTTAAAAATTCCCCTATGTTAAATCTCCCCCTATGTTTTTATTTACAAACTAACATACTTTTTGATCATAAGAATGCCCCACACATGATCACACAGCTGATAAAGGATTAAAAAGTAGCAGAAAGCTTAGAAGGGTTTTTTCGGAAGAAGAATATTGATGGCCTATCCACAGGATGGGTCATTAATATCAAATCAGTGGTGTTTCTGTTTTCGGGCCCACATCGATCAACTGTTTGAAGAGGCAGTGACTCTCTGTGAGCTCTTAGACCTCTTCCTAGGTCATACAACGTCACATTCATTAGAACATGGCCAGTCATGTAAATGGGCCTGGGCTGCAATAACAAGCACAGCCACTATACAATGTATGGTGATGTATGGTGCGGTGCTTGATAAGCTGTGAAAGGCCTACAGCGCTGAATGAAACATTATGGGTATGCCAAGGGCATTGACAGTAGAGCACTCTGCTTCAAAACCCATGCGTAAAGGGGTTTTCTGGGATTTTACTACTGATGACCTATGCTCAGGATAAGTCATCAGTATCTGATCTATGGGGGTCCTGAGGATAGGTCATCAGTAGTAAAATCCTGGAAACCCCCTTTAAGACAGTAATAAGATTAGAATATAGATTAGAATAGATGAGAAGATAGAATATGTCACTGCAGGAGAAATGTGATGTTAAATAGCACCCATTCAAATAAATAGGCAACCATGGCATTCTTGGTCCCACTGAACTCTCCATACGGGCACTCCCTTTTGCAGAAGCCGCTGCTCGGGATAATAGAGGGGGGTAATGAGTGGGAGATCCACCTCTATGACATCTAGATGCCCTGATAGTGCATGTGGCCAAGGGCTGTCCATATAGATGCCATTTGTTTATGGCATTAGAAGGAACATTATTAAATTACGCTGTAAAGCTTTTACAAACTAAAGTAATGCAAATGCAGTAGATAACAATAAACCGTGAAATACAAGATAACAATAGAATATATACTAAATAAAAATAGAATGAAATTGATACTTTTATTTTTTCATAGATATCAACTATAATAATGACTTTAGTGTTAAATGTAGTTAAGTATTTGAACAGGAATACATTAAAATAGAAAGACAGACTAGAGTAATGGCATTTACCATGTATAATCGATAATACTGTATGTATTAATATTCTTTCCTATGTGTTTGGCCGCAGTACAGCCATTGCTTCAGCACAAGTACAGTGTCAGATTTTCACGATGTGATTTATTACTTGCAGCTAGTGGCAAAATAGCATTGTCTTATAGACTGTTTACTTCTATTAGCTCAAATCAATATTTGTTTCTTGAACCATTCTGTTTGTGTGTTTGTTTCTCCCTCTGTTTAATATGTACTGATCTTTTGTCCCATTAAAAAATGCTGTTCAGTATACAATTTCAATCACTTTCTGGAATTGGGTAAGCTTGTTTTCATGACAAATAATTATTTCCTGTAAATTTCAGCAACATATTCCACTGCATTCAGGGGTGTACACAGATCTCATAGAGCCCCACATTAAAACTTAGTATGTGCCCCCCACCAAGTTTCTCAGTACGCATGTGTCAAACATTCCAAGGCAATGCAAAGCATAGCTCTCCCAGATTTCTGACAAATTTACCTTTTTTAAAAAGATCTATGATCTATACAGATCTATGTCTGTGGCTTTCCTCAGTGTATTCTAAGACTGTCTGAAGCCACCACTAGGGGAGCTCAGGGCTTAAAAAAATTGTACAACTACCATAGACTACAATTGAAGCTTTAAAATCCCTTTGAACTGAGCTTCCCATAGTAGAGGCTGTATGAAAATGCAGTGTTTCCAGTGTTCATCATGAACAGTAGAAGCAGTTCAGTACCAGCTCCTCCCCCAGGGTTCCATAACAGTCATGTGGTCTGCCTCCATGGAAGGTACACCACTAACTGAAGAATGCATTCATATCTGCCCCAATATGGTTTACAATCTACTTTTTCTAATTCAAGCTCACACAGTCTAAGAACAATTTGATAGGATGGCACAAAAACTGTCCATAAACACTGCAGAGTTTACCCCTTTCACCCTATGTCTCTTAAGAATCAGTGTATACATGAATAAATTGGCTCACTATCAGACTCACATTGAGGTTCTCCTAGGAATACATAAAGAAACTATATTAGAGAATAGAGTGCCGCACACTGTTTTGCTCTTCCTGGTGCCAGCAAAGACCCGACGATCACGATCCAGATATCCCTTCATCTCTGATCACAGAAACTTCAAGTCGCTGAAGACGGTCCCTATGGACTGAAACGTCCAGCTCATATATGGATAGTGGTTATGCAGCATTTAATTTTCTATAAACTGGATCATGAACCTCTTATTGTGAAAATCACTAAATAAAATTACCTTTAAAGAATATTCCGCGTGCCGCATATTTATGCTTCTAAATCAAGAAACTGACCTGCTCCCAACCTAAGATGCTGTGTGAATTGGAGAGTCTCAATGCAGATTAGATGATACACCTGAGGACCAGAATGATGAAGCTTCCTTAACTTTTTCTGCAGTTTGTAGTACAGTAGCTTGACCGTAGGATGGAACTACCTTCACTTTCCAGGTTCATCAATGAGCCTTGGGCACTACTGACCCTGTCCTATCCTTGTGTCATACACATTTCAACACATACATTTCTGACTGTTCATGCGCTGCCTAATATATTCCAACAAGTGACAAGTGCCATTGTCATGATATAATCAGTGTAGTTCGCCTCACCTGCCTGCAGGGGTGTACACAGATCTCATAGGGCCTGATAGCAAAACTTAGTATAAGCCCTCCCAGTTTTAGAGTACATGCATGTAAACTGCAAAGAGAGACACCTCAGGTTTCAGGTGAGTTTATGTTTTTTTTATTAAGTGAAAGAAATTGTAATAAGAAAAGTCACCCTCTGCCTCACCCACCCACTTTATCCAACTTGTATGTCGGAAAAGGGTGAACAGGTTTTTCATAAATATGGTGCTCTTTCTAAACACCATATTTCTAAATGCATTTACATCAGACAAGTCACATAAATGCATTAATAATTCTCTACACAACTCTGTGTCTGCAGCTTCCCTCATGCTATATATGATAAAACTGGCTGAGGCCACCACTAGGGGGAGCTCAGTGTGTAGGAATTTATACAGATAACATTGACTACAATAGAAGCTGTAAAAATATCTTTACACTGAGCTTCCCCTAGAGGCAGTGTTTTCATGTCGGAAACTGAAGATGTTTGGCGCCAGGCCTCCCTTCCCCTAGGCTCCATAGCAATTACGTGGTCTGCCTCCATGCCATTGTCAGTGGTTTTAGGATGGGTTTCCATGTGCAGGTTTTCAGATGCAGTTTTTGAAACCAACACCAGATGTGGATCCTAAAGTGAGAGTAATTATAAGTGACTGACACTATCTCACCTTTTTTTTTTTTTTTTTTTAATCCATTCTTGGTTTTGTCCAAAAAACGTCACCAGAGAACCTGAATGTGTAAACCAAGTCTGCATGATATGGCTGATTGGTGTATAAACCCATTTCATCATCATTCACGCAGAACACAAAGTCCCTTTTATAAAACCCTAAAAAGTTTGCAGGGCTTCTGAGTTCTATTTACTGATTTTCGCTTCTTAGAATGGGCAGCATTACTGGTAATGTGCATTCAGTTCAATTGAATAGTTTTTGCCTACAGTGCAGACTATGTGTTGATGACATTACAGCAAACGGTTTTTATCACACATGAACAAGAAAAAAGGTCATTGTTCACATAATTTTTATAGTCTTTAAAATTGAATTTGATATTTCACATGTCTATGAACAGGAATCACTCAGAAACCACCTTAGGCTCTTATCTTGCGTCTCCATTTCCAACTCACATCAGCAAGGTTTTATGAAGGTCAAGAGCAATGAGTATCATCGTACCTATTCCATTAACAGCTCCACTGAGAGCATTTTCATAAAGGAATCCAACGTCACCACCACTAAATGTGTGTTTTCTTCAACCAAATGGAATTGTTATACTTATTAGACTGCAGTTGTAAGATGTCTGTTACGAAATATTGAAGATTAAGATTACAGATTTGACTAGGTAGAATTACAAGGTCCATTGCTTCGGAAAGATATTGTAAGGGAAGCCACTGTGGCTCCTTTAAGAGGACCTGTTAATTGAATTCTGTTAGCTTTAATTAAGTCGATTGGCCTCTTTCTGGTTACGGTTGATGATTTCTTTTTAAGATGACTATATGGCACTTACTAATATAGCCTTTGTTGCCAAAGTGTTTTGTCCTGTCCACACAGAGGTCCTGTTCATAAAATGGCTGCTGATGGCGGGTCATGTGACCAGGCAAATCACTCAGCCTCCTTCATTCAAATACACTGCACCTGCCATCTGTACTGTTGGTAGTTTAGTATAGGTGAAGTATGTTTGAATGGAGGAAGCTGAGTGATGTGTCCAGTCACATGACCGTCCATCAGAGGTCATCTTATGGACACAACCTCTGTGGAGACGGCACAGAAGATTTCACAGACAGTAAAAATAGACACTGAATAAAGAATGCCACTCAAAACCAGTCCCAATAGTCTCTTGTGATTGAGAACCTTCTGAAAAAATAAAATAACATTGATGGGAAGTACTGTCCTTCCTTCTTTTATTTTTGGTGGGAAGGATAGTACTTTTGCAGAAGAAAGAAGTGGCCACGGGGGTGGTATTTGCTCCCAATTACGCCAATTGGTTTATGGCACTATGGGAGGAGAGGTCAGTATATGCATTTCCGACATAGAATCTGGTATGGTGGTGGCAATACATAGATGACTGTATTATATATAACTTTGGAAGGGATCAAAGGAAGAATTGTAAGAATATCTGACCGGATTAAATAAGAACTATTGGGTTATTACTCTTACATGGCAAACTAGTGACATCACTGTACATTATTTGGACCTAAACATATTTAAAACCAGGGAGTGATGTGTACTAGAATGTTCTTCAAAAAAACTTATTTAAATAGCTATATCAAAAGAGATAGCTGTCACTATGCAAAATGTACCCAAAGGGCAGTGCATCAAAGTAATAGAAACTGCACCAATAACAAAGACTATAGTGGGCAGTTGTACTGAAGAAAAGATTTTTAGATAAAGACTATGAGGAAGAAAAATTGGTTAAAACAACAGAGGAAGTAAAAAAGTACAAAAATAAAAAATGAGTAATGAAGAAATAATTTGAAGCAATAAAAAATGGAATGGGGGTACCAATTTCCTGTACAGAATTCTCTAGGGATTCAAAATGGATTAGAGATGTGTTGAAAAGAAACTGTCACAATATGAAATCAGATCAGACACTTGCACAGATTTTACCAGCACGGCCTAGGATTGTGTTCACAGGCTTGGACTGGCCCACAGGGGTACAGGGGAATCCCCTGGTGGGCTCCTGAGCAAGGTGGGCCCCTAGTCTCCCACCCCCTGCACAAGTGGCACATAATACATTAGTTTTACTGCACTACATACATATATTCAATGTACAGCACCTCAATCAGCCTATGTTCATATAAAGAACTTGTTAGATTATTTTTATTATATTTGAATGTATCCGTATGGTGGGCCCCCAAAATAAATTTTACTGGTGGGCCCTAGATACCCCAGTCCGACACTGCGTGTTCAGACATGCAAGAACCATCAAGGGCCATATTGTACATAGCTGCATATAAGAGAGAAAGAAAAGAAAGCGTTATACAAAGTTTTTTTCCTTGTTTCCAATGTAAGATGTGCAGGAAACTGAATTTGAAGAATGGACCTTTACGTCTAAAGAAAAAAAGTGTACAATATTCAACAGCTAATTAGTTCTGATTCTGCAAATGTATACTTATTGTAGCGTCCTCGCGGGGAACAATATGTGGGGAGGACGGGTAGGAAATGAAAAACTAGACTGTGAGAGCATGTAAAACAAATCAAAAAGGGTCTAAAAACGCATAGTGTGTCCGCTCACTTTGAGGAAAAACTCAACAAAAACCCTTTTAAAGGGTTAAAAGCTGTGGGAATCTTTCAATGTGAGTTGGATTGGAGAGAGGGGATATAATACAGTGCAAAAACTATTCAGAAAAGAAACTATAAAATATATTCTTTCTCAATACTGTAGTTCTCAATGGAATGAATGTGGAATTGGACATAACTTTTTTTTATAAATATTTGTTTTTTATGGGATATCAATTTGGTGGAGTGTTTGTTGTTTTGTAAGGGCTTATAGGGCAATGCAATGATTTTAATGGGAGTGAATAAAAGGTTTGCCTATAAAATAAGGGAGGGAGGGGGATTCAGAAGCCCTTGAGAAAACCGCATGGTGCAACTGGTCAGGTGAAGTACACAGATTGTTTCTATGCAAGGCTTTTATACAAGTTTTAATCTTGCGAGTATACCAATAAATGGAGATTTAAAAGTGGATCCCACCAACGGTGCTTGTTCCTTTGCCTCCTGATTGCTCATTCAGGCATTTCCGGAAACACTACAAGTGTGAACATAGGTCTGAAGATGCTGCACGTCTGAAGAGGACAAGCTACATTGAAAGGAGAAGAAAAACCTGGTTGTGATACAGACGGCATCAGAGTGGTGTTTTAAATTGAGGAGTCCCATCAGTTTTATTTTATTGGCACAGAGGATTTACCTACCAAGGGGGCATGGCTTATGGAATATAGCAAATTGCACCAAATATCAACAAAAACTATGTAGGAGATTTATCAAAACATATGTAATGTAGAACTGGCTTAGTTGCCCATAACAACCAATCAGATTTCACCTTTCATTTTTCAGAGCTCCTTTGGAAAATGAAAAGTGAAATCTGATTGGGTGCTATGGGCAACTAATCCTGTTTTCCTTTGCATCAGTGTTAGGCCCCATTCAGACGACCGTGTTTCACGGCCGTATAAGGGCCGTGAAAGCCCGGCTTGTGCTGCCCCAAAGGACGGGAGCACACGGCGTCATTGGTTGCTATGACGCCGTGCGCTTCCTGAGGCTGTCGCCGTACAGTGAAACACTGTACACGTGTATGGCGGCGGCCTCAGGAAGCGCACGGCGTCATAGCAACTAATGACGATGTGCGCTCCGGTCCTCTGGGGCAGCACAGGCCGGGCTTTCACGGCCCGTATACGACCATGAAATACGGTTGTCTGAATGGGGCCTTATTAGTAAGTGTCATTTAGGCATTTTACAAACCCAGTGGTCAACTATAGCCAAGTGGCCAACCCCTTTAAACAGTATCAAACTGTCTAGGGACATACCTCATGGACAAAAGTAATGGTAATTCCTAGTGGTCAAATTATTCATGTATTAATCCGTGGTGCAGTTTCCATCAGGAGCCTCCATTGCAGATTCCAGCAAAAAAAAAACTATGAAATACAGTGGCATTTTATCAGGCAGAATGCCGGAATTCATGCCATTAAGTCCCCTTTCACACGACCGTATGCCCTCCGAGACATACGTTCCGTGAGCGGGCCATATGTCCCAGAGCGGCATCGATTGTGCACACGGGAGCGTACAGCATCATAGATTACAATGATGCTGTGCACGCCAGGCCGCCCTCGAGGCTATTGTCCCGCACTCATAAAATCATATGAGTACAGGACAATAGTCCCGATGGTAGCTACCGTATTGATGGCCACCACAGAGGGACAGCTTTTGGGGCAGTATATTTTGCTACACTATGTTATTTGGTTCTGCTGGGATGGTATTTTTCACTATCTGTCTTCTTCTGTCACTATCTGGCTCTGTCTTCTGTTAATTTGGACCTGCCACTTTTAGTTTGTTTTTTTCAGGGCCACTTTAAGTTCCCAGTCCACCCATGCCTATGGTAGCAAATGGGAGGTATGCAAACGGCACAGAACAGCAATCCACGCATTTTTATGGCTCAGTAGACCATCAATTTCAGCTAAGTAGGGGTGTGCCTCTCCGTACCGGTGCCTATCACCTGCTTGTGTAAGGTCTGTAATCTCTTCATTGTTTACATGGGGCTATCTACCTACTTATATTCTTCAGCATTATATTGTACAGTATTCTGAACCTAGAAAACCCCTTTAAACATATCTACTTCCGACACACACAGAAAAATCGATTTCTATAGCAAAGTACATTTTTCCCCAACAAAAGACTTGGATATGAAATATTTAATACATGCTGCAGATTTGGTCCCAGGCAGCCCAGTTTCTCCTTCCTTTATTATGGCATTTTATGAATTGCTCACTGATGGGCTAATGTGTCTGCGGAAAATGGAGAGGCTCTTATTAAAATGGCACCCACCATAACATTCTGTAATGAATGTAACTGCTGAACAGTGGGGAATTATACATGAAGCTACATTAGCTGTGTCTTCCTTTGCTGCGTGTCATAGAATATGACAGACTAGAGGAGAGATCCTGTCAGTGAAGATGTAAAGCTTTCCCAAAGTCCATCAGACGTCTGCATCTTCATGCAAATTTCCATCAGCTTACACAAAGTAATTTAAAGCTTTACTGAACAGCTGTCTGCATAAAACGTAAGAAGAAGCAATATTTTCGAAGTGTACTGATACAAAATTGTGGTATGTTCCCTTGTAGTTTAAGCTGTGTTCAAATCCTTCGTCTCAATAGTTTGCTCTGTATGCTGTAATAAAATTCCAATCCTGAAAACATTATAGCATCTGCCAAACAAGGGTTGAAAACTGCTATTAAAGTTGCCCTATGTGACTTTTGGGTGAGCTCACTTTTCTCACAATAGTGGTTAAAAAGCATCTGTCAGCTGGGTCAACCCTATTATACCAGACATATACTGTATCATAGCAGGGTTGACCCTGCTGATTAAAATGATACCTGTCTTGTGAAATCGGTTGCAGCATTTCTGGGGGGAAAAAAATACTTTTATTCTACATGTAAATGAGGGCTTCA